>CM031235.1:144747845-144980703 GCA_018340775.1 Taxus wallichiana var. yunnanensis | reverse complement strand
TAAGGATGGATACTCCTCACTAATTTTTTATGCAGACTCATACAAATAAATCCACCGTGTATCGACATCCTTGAAAATATTTTTACCATCAGTTTTCCTAAATGTAAATGTTTGAAAATCGTGAAATCCTTTTCAATTTATTGATAAATAAGAATGCAGATTATCAGGATAAGAATTTATAATCTTGCAACATTTTTAAAGTTAAGCTAACTATTTTAAATGCTAAATTCATCCTATGAGCCATACAATGAATTACACAATATAAGGGGATACTTTTATTTATAATAGAACACACAACCTAATTTGATGACCTTTCATAAATCATGCATCACGAAAAAAAACGCATACTAACTTCACATAAATTTCATAATCATTCATGCAAGAAATATCTTCAAATTAGAAACAGTTATTTTGTATAGGTTTTTAGCATTGCAATTTTCCATTTGTTTTCGTCAGACATCTACCGTATGTGGTTTCCTTACGTGATTTTCAAAAGTATAAATATTCTTACATACCCATGACATGTGTTTTAAAATTTTGTTACTTCATCAATTGATAGTGATATAAACTTTACATTTTTCACTCTCTCTTTCAAATCTTCCTTTTCAATCATTGCAATGCATTTAGCCATTTCCCATACAATAATGATTGACTAATGTGTTTGAGGAATTTTTTGCATTCCATTATGTTGAAAAAATATTTTAAAATCAATAAAATAATAAAGAGGTTTTTCTTCTTAAGGGTGTTCAATATGGTAGAGCATTGTGTACTTTTAACATGCAAGATTGATTGAATAACCTTTCCCATTTGTGATAGGATTGTTCCACCCTTAGCTTCATACTTTGTTGCATATCTAGCATGCATACATTCATTTTAAATTTTCCATTTTTTCATTTTTATTATTTGGCCATCCTCCGTTATACGTACACATCTTGTTTTCCACAAATTTTTCAATTGTGTCTTACTTGATTGCATTTTTTTCTTTCCTAGTTTTTAGGTACATATTGTACATGTACATTCAGTTAGGATATCTTCATAATTATTTGGCTCTACTAGTTTGATAAAAGGAAATTTTTTATCCCACTCGAACTTATATGTCCTACCAAGTTTCCACATAGTCTTGTTTTCTTTCAAAGTTTTGCGACCAGAATTTTTAGGAATATCTCGATCATCTTGTTTCATATTTCATGAAGAATAATTTTCAATTGATTTTGGTGTTACATTTTTTTGAGTATTTGAGATATATTTATCCTCTCCTAGTTTCATCTCAACATGAATTTTGTCCAATGTTGATGAGCATGTTTGATTATTCATAGGAAGAGTAGTATCTTCAAGTTTTGACATGTTGTCATCATAGGTATCAATTTGTTGAGATTGTGTTGAAGCCATTTCCACATCAATAATACCTTCCACATAGTTTTTATTCTGATTTATTCCAGTGGTATTATGGGTGTTAGTGGTAGATGTATGGGTGCTAGTGGTAGTTGTAGAGTTACTATAATACTTGAATAATGTTTCCTTTTGAGATATTTTTATTTCCTTCTCGATCTTCTAAACAAACTCCATTGAGTAATCTAGTATATGGATTTGGGAACTTATTAGGTGACACCTTCTTCTCACTCATCTAATTTTTTTTCATACTTCTACACTCATTTCACATGTTTACACTCTTTGTCACACGTCTACATTTTTGTTACATGTCTACATTCCTTGTCAAATGTCTCAAACTCTATAAGCTACTCGATTATACTTCAGAAGATACTTGATTATACTTTAGGTACCTTGTAAACAACACCCTTTCATATATAAGGATTTTTCAATAGTAGGAGAATTCGGCCCCTAAATTATCAGTATACTAGAAAATTTAGATGAAAGGTACATTGTTGTGCTTGGAAAAATTACCTTTCCATTTTTCCCAAATACAAAATATTTGTCAATTTATGAATATTTTCCATTAAATTTTTCCCTTTTGGTTGAAGTATAGGTGTCATGAACTAGAAACTAATCCTAAGGTTATGTTGATGTCGAGAAAGTAATTCCTAAGTTAGGTGAAGGAATGTAATTAGTTATTTCTTATATTAAAGTAAGTGCAACAATTGAAAATTTAATTTGAAGGTGAGGAAAGATAAAAAATCACAATAGACAATCATGTAAGTTAATAAAACATTTCCCATAATGTAAATCAACCCACCTACTTTATAATTACACATGTTTATTCTTTGAGATAAAATATTGAAGTCTCGAGAATAATGTTTTTACAAATCAATCCCTCATAAAATACATTTTCCACATCTCCACAACTACATCACAAATTTTAAATTGAACCCTTTTGCACAAATATTGAACTATGTTAGTTTTAAATAAAACCCTTTTTCACATCTTCACAATTATGTTAGTTCTAAATCGAACCCTTTTCCACAATATAGATGAACTCACATGCTCTATAGTTAATATTTGTATGATTTTTTTTTTTTTGGAGATGCATTATTTAAGGAGATTTTATTTTTAGAATAAGGAGAATATTTTTTTATAGAATATATCGATTAGTTGCATGATGGATATGTTTTCTTTCTTAGACTTCCATTCTCATCTTTTATGGCTTTAAAATTTAAAATATCTCATTAAATTTATTATCCAAGTCGGATATGTCTCTTCAATACATTTTGGAATTACTTTTAAGAATCTAAAAATCCTCACTTAATCTATAAAATTATAATTTTATTGATTAACCTTTTCCCAAAATGTAAATAAATTGAACCACCCTATAAATAATATTTATAAAATTGTTATTTTCAAACAAATTACTAAGAGATATCAACGTTTTTAAAGTATTTCCCTCTCATATAAAACACATTACTACATTGACGCAATTATTTTAATTTAATGGCCCATTTTCCCATTCTATGTGAATACATATGCTATATAATTAATATTTACATGACCATATTTTTTTAGTATATAAATTATTAAAGAGAATAACTTTAAAACATGATCAAGTGATGTATCATTTTCAAGGAGATATTTTTTTTGGTTTAATATTGAAATTTTACACATTTTATAGTGGGAATACATAACAAGTAAGAGATTTTGGAAATGTAAAGAAAATATCATGACATAGAGTAAATTTATCATAAAAATGAAATAAAAATTTATTTCGTGGCATTATCATGTGATTGTATTTAAGAAACTCTAAAATTGGTGACAAATGGGTCTGATTGTATGTGATTTTTCACTAACTAATCATTAGAGTCAGTCATTTTGAAACTATTTTATGTTATATGAATGGATTGTGCATGAAAATTAAAGATGAACTCGAGGTGATTAGAATACTTATATTGAAATTTTTATCAATGTAAATTGGAGGTAGAAGAGAAACTAGTGTGTGAACATGATATTATAGCTAAAGGATAATAAAATTTTCCACGTGGTCATTGAAAAGGTGGTGGATCACAAACATCCATGTAAGGATAGGAAAACACTATATAACACTCAAATAATGCACAAATAGATCAAGGAAATTTAGAAGAAATTTTAACAAAAACATTTGTCGGTTAAATAGACCATGTTTTTAAAGTGGAGAAATTGGGCATAGGGAATTTGAGTGTACACACTAAAAGAGGGTTTAAAACCCGCAAACGAGGATTATGAGGGATGACGTGCACATCAACAGCATGTGTGAACTTCAGCGTGAAGAGATCTCAGAGGAGCGAGCATCCACCGAATGTGCATGCAAAGATTTGAAACATAGGTAGAACTGGTTGAGCCATAAAACTCTCCTCTATCTCATAGATCAAATGGGATGTACATATAGGAGATGTTGAGTAACCCTTAATGCTGCAATCATGACAACTCGAGTAGAGGGGAGTTACATTCCCTGAATAGAAGTGTAACTCCCAATGGCGTATATGACACCTTTGATGCACTAACATGTAAGAGAATCTCATAATGTCCCCTAAATGACACATATACCTATGATCTCACCTAAGTGAGATGACTCACCTAATGATGTGGAAAATAACACATACCAACACCCCCCCTTCATTGTAACTTAGGATGAGGTGGCAAGTCAGGAACGAGAAATGGGTTTCGCACAAAGCCCGATGAGGTACCCACACATAAAAAAGGTCCCAATAAGTGAAGGAAAACCCGGTGGGAAAACATCCACCACAAGAGAACAAAAACTCTCTAATCTAAGAAAGATGCCAAATATGGGTCCCGACCATAGATGAGCTTGAAAGGGTACCCATGTACAAAGAGGAAATCTCTCGGAAAGAAGAAGAGAGAAGAAGAGGGAGATGGGAGAAATGCAGAAGATGCCATGGATGGATCGAACTCGTAGCTCTAAGAGGTCTCCTAGAAGAATTTTGATGACGAGATCCTATGCCTCTAGACTGAAGAAGAGCCACCGCACCGAACTGTGTGCCTACCCATAGGAAGGATAGAAATGACGTGTTGAAAGTCTACCCACTCCACAAAGGAAACTAAAGGTAGTAGCATGAAGAACTTTGAGTCTGATCCATGAAAGTGTGACATAGGTCTAGCGAGTGAGTGCCTAAGGAACCAAAGGTAATGCCACGTGCATAGAACTGTCAGAGTGAAAAAGAGGAACACCCGCAAAAAGGATGTCCAAGTGATGTGAAGGGAACAAAACATCCTCCACAATAGAAAAGGGATCCACAGCTGAGGGTGGATCAATGAAGGTCTCTGGAAATGTGGAAGTGGTAAGAGTCCCAGAATGGGCACTCCCAACAACAGAGATGATGAACTCCTCTGAAACACCTGTAGATGGATGAGGGACCTGTAGAGCATCACAAGTGGACTCTGCGAAAAGATGACAAAGGTCAGGTAGATACTCGTCCCAATGAGGGGGCTCAACAAACAAAATAGTGATGTATGATAGGTATGAGTCATCCAATGAAGGCAGAGGAGCAGAGGGGCCTCGTACACTGGAAGTGGAAAGGAGGTGGGTTTGATGGTGGTATGAAGGTTTGAGTAGAAGACTACCCGATAGCCGATGAGATGTGGGGGTGACAACAATGTCTCGGAATAGTGAGAGAAAGAGGAGAAGATTCCTCTATAGTACTCTCGACATTAGAACAGGGTGCATAAGCCTTGTCATTAGAAGTAGAATCAAGAGATTCTATGTCAGTGGAACTGTCATCACATGAAGAAATGGAGGAGACAACTGAATTAGCAGCAACAACAATGGTGGCAAAGTATGTGAAGGGTCTCCATAGAAGGATCGAAGAATGCTCTAGACACGGTGGTGAGGTAGATCTAAGTCTCCGCCACGTGAAACTAGAGAGATTTGGAGACATGCATCATCAAGTGACCAAAGACATGGTTGCAAGTGTCAAGAAAGTCCTCTAGATGACGATGATCAAGAGTTCAGAACCGGCCCAAGTAAGAAGGGTGAAAGACCCTCATGGGTGAAGTAACGTTCCATGGAAGCACACCAAGCTGAATAGTTCCCTCTCCCGGTGAGAAGTGGCGGAGGCTATAAGGCGATCCTATGACACTCAAGTCTAGAAAGAGCACTCTCCATGATGTGGAATTAAAAGTGCAAGGTGCACAAAAGCAAGACGTCAGACTCGGCCGATAATGTGTCTACGTGTGAAAGCCCAAGAGTACAATCAACCCCCCCAGAATGTGGCACTTTATAAAGTAGTGAGTTTACAAAAATGATAATGTCATCACATAATGTGTGAGAAACCATGCAACTTTGACTAAAGAAGCACTCAAAAATGAGCAAATGAGTCAAAAGTTATAAAGCATTAAAACGATTCCCTGAATCGATGGAAAATGCCACTGAAATCGTAAACACATTAAAAAGTGCTCAAACGAGTGCAAAGGGTATCATGTGACTACTCGTTAGAAATGACATGAAATTTTAGATAGGGTTTGTTTTGCTTGTGAGGGGGTTTAGCCACCGCCAACCTCGGACCGCCGTCCGTCTTCGACAAACGTAGGAAGGGATTTGATTAAGCAAAATTATGCCTAAAATTTATTACATGCCAAAATTAATGTTTTTTTAACCACCTTAAAACATTAAAAATGAGGTAGAAGGAGGGCCCACGTTGGACGTGGTCAATGCCACATGTCAACGATAGGTGAGCAAAGCAGCCAGTGGAAGCCACACGGAGAGAGAAACCTGCTCGAGTGTTGTCTTTGGGTAGAAAATGTCCAAGTTTGCAGGCTGGAGTTGTTGTGCCAAGAGATTTTTCCACGTGCCAAGTTAGAGGGCTATGTGGAATGCCAAAAAGGAACGTGGTGAGCTGCTGGGAGGTGCATAGGTCTAAAACGCCAAGGGTTGGATGTGCAAAATGAAAACCACGTGCTAAGGCTGCGTGAAGCAAAATCTACGCAAGACTGTGGACATTTGAAGAGTTTAAAACCCCAAGTAACACCTAAAACCAAGCTAGAGAAGAAAAAAAGTAGAAATAGATTAAAAAACGTGCCAAGTAAGTTTCAAACGCCAGTTCCAACTTTGTTCCTTTGTCTCTATATGCTTGGGCACGACCTTTTTTACTGGAGTGTGTTCACGAGAAAGAGAATGGAAGGAAGCCGAGGGCGAGTGTGGAGAGTGCTCGAACTCGAACAAAAATCTCAAATAAACCAAGGCATGGCGAGCTCCATAGCAAAGTGAGCCAAGCACGAAGTGGAATGAAGGACAAAGCATACAACATGCAAAGTGAGCTTTAAGTGGGTAGTAGAGGCTTCAAAGAAAGAAGTTGAAATCCAATGCACGAGTATGAAAAGCTAAAACAAGGCAAATGGCCAACCCGTCAAGAGGAGCTTGTGTGGATGAAGATCGATGCAAACCCGATATAAAACAAAACCCTTGAAAATGTAAGTGGAAGCCACGACCCAAAAAACTACATGCAAAACCTCATGAAAACACCTCCAAGTCACATGCAAACCTAGATAATCGATGGTCAAAGACACTAAACTCAAAAACACCAGAAACTTGAACAACCACCTCAAACACATGAACAACCCAAGGAGAGGTATAAATGCCCCAAAATCAGTGCAAGAAGAGCACGGTCAGAATATCCATTATGACACACGCAACGAGATCTAGATATCACGCCGAAAGCTCGGAAAACACGCACGAAACACCGATGAGTGCATGGATCCACAAGATCCACTCTGATACCATGAAAGAGGGTTTAAAACCCACAAGCGAGGATCACGAGGGATGATGTGCACATCAACGGATGTGTGAATGGCAACGTGAAGAGATCTCGAGAGGAGCGAGCATCAACCGAATGTGCATGCAAAGATTTGAAACACAGGAAGAACCTGGTTAAGCCATAAAACTCTCCTCTATCTCATAGATCAAATGGGGTGTACATATAGGAGGTGTTGAGTAACCCCTAGTGCTGCAATCATGACAACTTGAGTAGAGAGGGGGAGTTACATTCCCAGAATAGAAGTGTAACTCCTAATGATGCATATGATGCACTGACACACTAACGCGCTAACGCACGTATTGACGTGTAAGAGAATCTCATAATGACCCCTAAATGACACATGGACCTATGATCTCACCTAATGATGTGGAAAATAACACACACCAACACACACATGGATAATGGTAGAAATGTAAGTGTGTATTTTGTAAAATTATTTGAAGTAAATTATTATATCAATGAAGTATATGATGGACATGCAATGGAGAAACATTCATAAAAAAGAGGTTTGTTATTAAAACCTACAAAAAGGGATAATAATCCCGCTTAGAGGATTTTTAGTTAGGAATGTATGTTTTGTAAGTTAATCATATACAATCAAATTAAAATTGAATGGAATAACATTTGAATCAGTAGAAAGTTTTTTGGTTGTTAAAAGGTAATCAAACTTTGGTGTATGATTAATGCTTAATGTAGTTCCAAATTTCTATATACACATACATGGATGAAGTTATATGTGAAATGATGTCCATTAATGCTTATTATATTTTACTTGGAAGGATCTCACAATTTCATCATTAAATATAACATGATGGTCATGCAAATACATACATTTTAGATGTAAGATATGTATAGACACATACTTTCAATCCATTGAAGGATAGGTTTCGAGAACTGGAAACTTATCCAAAAATTATGTTGATTTCGAGAAGTAATTCCTAAATTAGATGAAGGAATGTACAATTAGTTTGCGCTTTTACAAAAGAAACAACATAAATTCTGCATTGAAATTAAAGGTGAGTAAGAGACACACACTCGTAACAAACAATCATGTAAGTTAATAGAACCTTTTCCATAATGTAAATCATCTCGCTTTATAATTACACATGTAACTTATTATTTGAGGTAAAATATTGATGTATGAAAATAATGTTTTTGATAAATCAATCCCTTATATGAAACCTTTTCCACATCTACACAACTATACCAATTTTAAATTGAGTGTTAATGTTAAACTAAACCCTTTTCCACATATACATAATTATGTTAGTTTTAGATTGAACCCTTTCCTACAATATAAATGAACCCACATGCTCTATAATTAATATTTGTTATTGTTGTTTTAAGAGATAAATTATTTAAGGAGAATATATATTTTTAGAATAAAAAGAAATTTTTAATAGAATATATTGATTATGGGAACCTATTTTTTACCAATATAATGGTTGATTAGTTGGGGATGAATACTTATTCTTTCTTAGACTTGCCCTCTCATCTTTTATGGCTTCAAAATTCCAAAATACCTCATAAAATTTACCACCCAAGTTAGATATCAATTCATCTTGTAAATACTTTTAAGACTCTAAATATTCTCACTTAATCTACAAAATTATAACTTTAAAGTTGGATTTAAGACTCTAAAAATTCTCAATTAATCTAAAAAATCAATACCTTAAATTTGGATATCAATACATCTTGTAATTACTTTAAAGACTCTCAAAATCCTCACTTAATATACAAAATTATAACTTTATTGATCAACTTTTGAATGTAAATTAATCCAACCAGCATATAAATGATATTTACAAAATTTTATTTTACCAAACAACAAATTAGTAGGAGAGAACAATGTTTTAAAAGTATCTACCTCTATATAAAACACTTCACTACATTCATGCAAGTATATTAATGTAATGACCATTTTCCTATCAGAAGTGAATCTCCATGTTATATAATTAATATTGGTATGATTATATCTATTTAGGGACATAAATTAGTAAAGGAGAATAACTTTAAAAATCAAGGAATGTATCATTTTAAATTACACATAGAAAATCGATTGTATACTTAGAATGGACCCACCTATTTAATAATTGATATTGGTAGGATGTTTTTGCATGAAAAATTATCGGTAAATAATTTTTATGGAAATAGATTACAAAGATAATTTGGCTCAGCTACTTAATAATTGATATTCATGACATAATTGTTATATGATAAAATCATTGGTGTAAAATAATTTTTAGATGCATTTAGTCCTCATTTAAAATGTTTAATCTAAAATTAGATTTGCATGACTATTTCTTAAACAGTGAATTATCGAAAGGAAATATACGTTATTAAAGAAATTAATCCTACAATGAGACTCTCTGCATTAAACCATATTTTCAAAAATCTAGTTCGTATATAAATAGGACCCACCTTCTTCAATAATTGATATTGGTCGGCCATTATTGTTTGCCCTTTTACCCCACAAGTCATTGGTGCGAGAATAAATTTTTGAAAAATGTTAAAGAAAAGAATGTACATGATGGTTTATAAATGATAAAATATAAACCCATTTAATTGTGGGGAAATAAAGGATACTAAAATCTTGGTGAAAGAGTTTATTGAAATGTAGAAGAGCTAATAATGGGTTTTCCTTGTCTTCTTCTTTAAAACCGAAAACTATCCTCTAATCAAACTTATTTTAATTGCTTTCCATATTCTCCCAACCAATGCACATATCAAAGGGGGACTAAGCCTTAGGAAAACTAGGCAATTGCCTAGGGCGCAAAGCTAATGTGGGGCGCTTTGAATCTAAAAATTTTCTTTTTTAAAGTTAATTTTAGAACTTTATCTAAATATTTAATATTGATCAACCCATTTATAGATATTATTGTATAGTAACATAAATTTCATGCATACACATAAAAATGTTTTGTAATATTTTTGCAAGTAAAAGAAAATATCACATATTTATAAGCACATATGATTTTGTTGGTATTGTTACCCATTCTCTGATGTAGCTTCAGATTATGTAGGTGTGTAGTTTGTTCTAGAAAAAGGTTAATGTATTTTTTATAATGTCATTGGTGTATCTAGTAGAGGTGAGTATAATTGAAGGAAAAAAGTATTTTATTTTCTATTCTTAATTTTTTGGGGAAAATTCTATTATTTTGTTATGGAGGAATTCGTAGGCCTGGTCCAAATACGACTCTTCACAAAACCATGGGAGCTACATAAGCGTTTTTGTTTCTTTGCAAAGAAATGGTGCTTTATTTCAGGATAGAGTTACTGTCACCTACTTGATATAGCTAAATCGGACTTGTAAGAAGCCTCGTCTAAAATATTGCATTTTTGCATTACGAGCATCCATTACGATTAATGTTTTCCATCAACGAAATATTTTTCATCATTATGTGATAATTTATTAATATATTTTTATTATTATTTTATTATGACCATGATGTAAATTTAAATATAAGAGAATATAGACATATTTTATTTATTTACTTTATGGAAAAAATATATTAACTAAATTTGTGAGGAGGGCATCCACTCAAACTATTTCCTAGGGCATTCCCAACCTTTAATTTGTCCCTGCATATACCAGGTTAAGTTTCTATTTGTTTTTGTGTAAAAACTTGCTATCCAATGAAACTTCTTTAGATAGTGTCCATTCCAATATATTATTCTTACCTTTTTTGGAGCCATTTTTGAGATTAAAAGTCTCAAATATATCACCTCTTCTTTCTTGGAGATACATTTGGTAATATGATTACAAATATTTCCTTAACTTTTGAAATTCTAATTTTAAAATGCAAAAATGCTATAATTTAATTCTACTAAAATTATAAATTTAATCAAGGCACGCTATGAAAAAGCCACTCATAAAACCATCCTTCATATTTAATGCGGTCTCCCAATCATTGCCTTATTCAATCTAAATTTTATATTACCTATTTTAAAATTTATCATGTTAAACTATTTTTCAAAAATTAATATTTCATCAAATCATCTATCATTGGAATTAGAAACCTATGAGATTGATAGCGATTATTTTTATTTCTCATGAATCCTTACACATCGTATATTTTCCACCATTATTGGATACCAACATTGATGAAACTCGAATCACAAGTATATCATTAGAGATGCTTGAAAAAAATTATGAACTTGGATATTTTGTGCTTGCAGGAAGTAAAGGTGACATGTTTTCAACTATCCCTAGTTTGTAAAACCATGAAGCGGGGCATAGGGATTAATTTATTTTATTTCTCCAAAATGTTAGCCTTCTTAGTGATCGTGGTACATAATCCACCAAGAGAGCCATCCGGATCCTCATTACTATTTAAAGCTTCCCTTTCATGGTCATCAACATTTATGCTTCAAATGATGTTATGGAAACATCAATTTTATGGAAGTGGAATGCTAATGAGATCTCTAGTGCATATTGGGTCATTTGTGATGACTTCAATATGGTTGAGTTCCCTATGTATAAATGTGGGCACCTACCCATGTGGTGGACAAGCGGCCAAAGAGAAGCTTGGTTCTTTATGTGTAATAAATTTGATTTTTATGACCCAAATGCTTTACATCGGCCTAGTTCGAGGCTTGTTTCACCTCATCTAATATTAGATTCGGATCGGATCAGTTCTTAAATTACTTAACAGGAAATGTGTTCTACTCAAGACTTTTTTACTTTTAATAACATTTATTACCTTCTTGTGGAAGTGATGCCAAAAATTTTCCTATCCAACCACTTCACCATTAGATTTCACATCACCTAGCAATCTAAGAACTTTTTTTGCCATAAGTCTCAATTCTTCCTCAAGAAGAACATGATGGAGCATAGGCCTCCACTCAATCACATCAATCATGTGTTAAACTTGGTGCCCAAATCACATCACATAAATAGTCAAAATTGTCCTTTGTAGTCCCATGAGACCCAGTGGTGGTCCTATGAAATAACTAAGATAACTTCTTTCCTTAGAATTTATGGGTGATATTTGGCCAATATCATGAACCAATCCTTTTCACCACCTCCTCCAGACTCATACGAGTGGTGGTGGTGTTTGAGGGAAAACCTTTCTCTAAACCCCTATAATTATAGTTTGTCAAGATTAGATATAAAATTCAAATTTCGATAAATAGATTGCTTGGGGTGTGAAAATATGTACTTGACTTCATTGGATTAAAGTTGGGGATCATGTCTCGAATAAATTATTTCAAATGCTCAAAGCCAAGAATTCCTCCTAGAAAATCAAGCCCATCCTTGATGGTGGAATGCATCTCATTAATTATCAACTTATGCTCCAAGAATTTATTATTCACTACAAAAAAATTCTTCCAAGCCCAAAACCCCTCGTTTGAGTATAACATAATAATGGAACAGTGCTTTGTAACTGTGCCATGTAGAGTGTTTTCAATGTAAATAATTTCCTATGATTGTCTTCTCTCTATTAAGGAATTTCAAGAAGTGGCCATGCAAATGGCCAATGACAAGGCGACCATATGTAATGGATTCTCCTGTGAATTCTACAAAGATCTTTGGGATATGGTCAAGTTGATCCTTCCTCATGTTTACATGGAAGAATTATAGGCCTCGAACCTTGGTCCCCATGTAAACAAAGGGAATATCAATTTTATCCCAAAACCATGAGATATTGAGTTAATTTGTAGTTGATGGCTCATAACCCTACTAAATATTTCCTACAATATTATTTCTAAAGCTAAAGCACTTGAATTTTGGCTTAGAAATCTCCTTCTGCAATAATTAAACCTAAGAAAACTAGTTTCATCAAAGGGAATTATATTCTAATAATATAGTTTCTAAATAGGAATGTATCAAGGGGATTGTAGGTGTAATAAAAATCTCTCTTCATCAAATTTGATTTTGAGAAGGCTTATGACCGAATTGAATGGCCATTTCATAAATTAGCCATGCTTATAGCTTTGGATTTTAGTCCGACTTCCTTTAGGATGTTAATATGTTATTTTCTAATGCTTCTACCCATATCAATATCAATAACAAATCTTAGAGCCCTTAAGCCTCTTCAAATCTATCCGAAATGATTCTCCTCGCACCACCCTCTTTCTTTTGGTGGCTAAAGGATTTTCCTACTTCCTTGCCCAAGTCCACTCTTAACGACTCATCAGGGGTATTTCTTTTCCCTTTGGTGATGGCACTCAATTTCTCAATGGTCACTTTATTGATGACCCATTTATCACTCTCATTGAAGAGGAGCGCAACATTATGCATGTCATGCAGTGCTTGGAAGTTTTATGTTTCACCTTTGGCTCTTCCATTCAATTGCACAAAAATAGAATGTTATAGGCATGCGTTTCTTCCGCGTCTCGCATAGTTAACAACCTATGATTGGAAGAGGCTTAATCACATATAAATGTTAAAATTTTTAGGTAATCCTATCACGTTGCAAGCCTTTGCTACTGAATTATGGAAGTATATCATTCAATGTGTGGCCTAAAAATAGATGACTAGATCACAAAACCTATCTATTTAGCTAGAAAATTCTTGATTTTCTATAAGTTTTGGAAGCCACATATGTGTACTAGTATTTATGTTGGGTTCCTCTAAGAAGTGTATACACCTAACATGAAGAGTCAAACAGTTGGGGCTAGGATCGTTCTCAGGTGATTTTGATGGTGTGGATGTATCTTATCACAAAGAGAAATGATTGAGGCTAGAATCATGCCCTAGGTGATTTTGACGGTGAGGATGCCCATTACCATGGAGAGTTATATGACGTAGGATAGAATCATGCCTTGGGTGATTATGATGGTGTGGATACCCCTTACTTGTATATGCTTAGCTGAAGGTGATCACTAGTTTAGGGTTTAGTTTCTTTGCTTACTTTACATTGTTGAATCTATATGTTCCCTCCAAAACTTAGGCAGAGATGTCATTAAACTATGTAATCCAGTGCCCAATTTGACACCCTTAGTGGTGCTCAATTAAAAAAGTGAATTATTGAAAGGAAATATATGTTATTAACAAAATTATTCCTCAATGACACTTGTTGCCAACCATATAAAAAAATATATTTCGTATGTAAATAGGACCCACCTTCTTTAATAATTGATATTGGTCGGTGATTATGTTTTACCCTTTTTCCCCACAAGTTATTGGTGGAGAATAATTTGTTGAAAAATGTTGAAGAAAAGAATGTACATGATTGTTTGTAAATGATAATATCTAAACCCATTCAATTGTGGGGAAACAAAGGATACTAAAATCGAAATGTGAAAATGTATCCGCAATATTATTCAGATCGAGTTTTTAATATAATATTTGTCTCCTTTTGAATATAATATTATTCAAATCATATTTTAATATAATATTATTCAAATCAATTTTTAATATAATATTTTTTAACGCAATATTATTCAGATCAGATAGAAAGAAATATTTTCAAAGACACAATGAGTATGAGAAACATCTACACAAGTATCCCGACTAGTATGAGAAGGAAGAACATGTGCAATACCAAGATATGTCTTATTAGTACTACCACTATCAAGGTTAAGAAAATACTCAATAATAGCCTCATCCAAAGGTGGAGTAGAAGAAGGTTGAGGAGGCCCAAAGAGAATAAGAGAGAGAACACGAAAACCAAAAAAATCTTGATGGATGCGAAACAATACTAATGGAATAAAGCTTGAAAGAAGTAGGAATATTACATTCATTAGCCAAGAGATGTTGTTGAACCTCATCTGGGAGAGGAAGATTTTGATAAAGAGAACTAAGCTCTACTGATAAGCGTCATCATAGATAGGATTGATACTCTCATGAAGCATAGCATGAGTAGGAGAAGGAGAGCTATGCTTAAACATGATTGAATCTAGGAAATGAGTTCAAAGCTACGGGTTTACAAAAAGATTAATAAAATGTGGTTAAATATCTAATTCTAATAAATACGAAAGTATATGAATGCTATAAAATGATAAATAATGAAATATGAATGATAAACAATATATTTTAAATTTTTATTATGAAAGGAAATGAGATAGATAAGATACTTAACGTTATTTTATGAATCCCAAAGTTTACTCGAGTTGGAAAATGTGATGAAATAGTAGAAGATATTTTCATAATGGACCTCATAAAAATGCATAGCTAGAGGAATAGGATGGAGTGGGGCACTTGGAGAGGGACTGGGGTACCCACATGAGCATCCGAGACCTATTTCTAGTGTGCACGAGTCTACGAAAAGATCAAGACCTAGTTTCGACATCTTCATAAGGGTCTCACACCTTATCATATTTCATCACTTCAAAGTCACATAATAATATATGAATGCCATGAAACCTACAATGCAAATAATCACCTACAAAACTCGAAGAAAAGCATCAAAAACCTAATAAAGGAAATATGCAAATGAAGGGCTTGGGTTATCCTTAGTACTTGCTGGAATAATAGTGGACTTATAATTGTGCATCTCACTATATCTCAGAACCAATGTAGTTCAATGTGCTTGTGTGTGCAATAGTGTCCCTAAGTCACCCTCGTGCTAATGAAACCAAACTAATGGAAGTAGCTAGATAAAATTTAAATGTGTGGAATGGAATTCTCCTTTCTATACAATGTGTATAGATAAATGCACCCAAATGCAGCCCCTTTGACCTATTTAGATAGCTAGCCCTTTGATATAATAGTTTTCCCATATAATGGTATGTATGTTGTGTTTATATAGGGATCTCTTGCTTGAATTTGACACTAATGACCCAACATGATGACTAGTGCCTTGGGATATGAGAGGGAAAATGGAAAATACCAACCTCAAATGTTAAAAATAAGATCAATCATAAAGAGGACGGGTGCACTGGAACTAGTGTTCATTCCGGGTGTTGTGTCGAGAGACAATAGGCGAAAAATGAGCAGAGGTCGATCGATAGGGATACCCGTAACCTAACCTAAAATGGTTGTGTAAACAATATGTGTGAGAGATGAAAAAGCATTACGAGATCAACAAGGCATAATGGATGGACTAGGAAATGGGTCACCAAAGTGAATACTTCTCTTAGGCAAGATCTATCTATAAAACAACATGTTTGTGCAATATAATAGATGGCGGTAAGTGTGTGATTTTGTGTCTAAACCCCTAACCGTAATGGGATAGACCCCGAGGGGTATATATGGTTATAATACGAGCCCACCTGGGACTCGATTAGACAAGGGCACCTAGATTAGACAAGGGCACTGGAACTAGTGTTCATTCATTCGGGTGTTGTGTCCAAAGACAATAAACAAAAATGAGCAGAGACTCGATCGATAGGGATCCTATAACCTAACTTTGAAATGGTTGTGTAAATGATATGTGTGAGAGATGAAAAATCATTACAGATCAACAAGGCATAATGGATGGGTGGGAAATGGGTCACCGGTGAATACTTCTCTTAGGCAAGATCTATCTATAAAACAACATGTTTGCAATATAATAGATGGCAAAGAAGTGTGTGATTGTGTCTAACCCCTAAACCTAATGGGATAGACCCAGGGGTATATATGGTTATAATACGAGCCCCACTGGGACTCGATTAGACAAGGGCACCTAGATTAGACAAGGGCACCTAGAACTAGTGTTCATTCTAGGTGTTGTGTCCAAAGACAATAGATGAAAAATGAGCAGAGGCGATCGATAGGGATCCTGTAACCTAACCTGAAATGGTTGTGTAAATGATATGTGTGAGAGATGAAAAAGCATTATAGATCAAAAAGGCATAATGGATGGATGGGAAATGGGTCACCAAAGTGAATACTTCTCTTAGGCAAGATCTATATCTATAAAACAACATGTTTGCAATATAATAGATGGCAATAAGTGTGTGATTTTGTGTCTAAACCCCTAATCCTAATGGGATAGACCCCGAGGGGTATATATGGTTATAATAAGAGCCCCCAGGACTCGATTGGTTTTCCACCGACTCCCTATCTCCCCTATATTCTATGAGCCCATATCTAAATAGGGGCTAACTTAGATCTCTGTAGGGAGGTCCTCATTCGCCCTCGCCCTCGTCTGTCCCCATCCCCTCCCCTACTCTCCCTCCCCTCCTTGATAGTTTATAGTATTTCCCTTTCCACCTTGATCTAGTATTGTTGTAAGTCCCGAAGGGACAACCCGATCCTCTCCTCATTTCGGAAAAATGGAACCACTCATGTTACAACAAAGATAATAACCCATAGGGTAATATGCTATGTGAGGAGAGAGGTTACCTTGGTGCTTATCCTATATTATGGGTCGGCTAATAGGGAGAGGGAGATTGCCTCACCCTAATCAACACCGAATCAACCAAATGGACATAACTACCCTATCCATATATCTACAAATCCCAAAAGTATTTTAATTTAATGGCCCATTTTCCAATTCTAAGTGAATCCACATGTTATATAATTAATATTTACATGACTCTATCTTTTCAAGTACATAAATTATCGAAGGAGAATAAATTTAAAAATAATCAAGTGATGTATCATTTTCAAGTAGATATTTTTTGGTTTAATATTGAAAGGTTACACATCACTATAGTGGGAATACATATCGTAAGAGATTATGGAAAGGTAAATAAAAATCATCATGGAGCAGATTTATCAAAAAATTGAAAGAAAAATTCATGGGATTATCATGTGATTATATTTAAGAAAAAAATGGTGATAAAAGAAAAATTCATGAACTAACCATTCGAAAGGTTACACATCTCTATAGTGGGATTATCAGGTGATAGTGGTAAGGATTATATTTAAAGAAACTCTAAAATTTGGTGATAAGTGATTTTAGTAAAGTCCATTAGAGCATGTTGAAAGTAAGTTATGATTTTTCATGAAAATGCAAGACGGATATTAATGTATACTGAACAAGAAATTATAGTTTAAGGAAAATGAAATTTTTCGTGGAAAAGAAAGGTTCCACATCTCTATAGTGGGAATACATATAAGGTAAGAGATTGTGGTGAGGTAATAAAAAATCATTACATGTTGGATAGATTTATTTCTTTTTTAATAAAAATGGTTGATTAGTTGCGGGAAGAAAAAATCATTATTTTTTTGTTGTGGGATTATGACTTAATCTTTTATAAAATTGATATCTAAATGTAATGTATTTGAAATACTTTTAAGTATAGTGATTTTCACCAATATAAAAACTTATAACTTCAAATTAGATTTAAGTAACCATTATTCTCACTTAATTAAAAACTTATAACTTCAAATTTGATATCAATACATCTTGGAATTATTTGAAAGATTTTATATTATAGGAATGGATGTAAATTAATCCAACCAGCATATAACTAATATTTGAAAATGCAAGAACAATGTTTTAAAAGTATTATATAAAACACATTACAACATTGACCCAAGTATATTGGTTTAATGACCCCTTTTCCTATTGTAAGAGAAACTCAATTTATTATATAATCTAGGGACAATTTAGTTTTTAAATTAATTTAAAAGGTAGTTCCAATAATAACAAATCAAGGGATGTATCTTTTCAATTACACATAGAAAATGATTGCAGACGTAAAATGGACCCACCTACTTAATAATTGATATTGGTAGGATTTGTTTTTCCATGACAAAATATCCGTATATAACTTTTATGAAAATAGATTGCATAGATAATTGAGCTCACCTACTTAATAATTGATATTGGTCATATACTTTTTATATGATAAAAGCACTGGTAACATTGGTGTAAAATAATTTTAAAATGTATTTAGTCCTCATTTAAAATGTTTAATCTAAAATTAATATTTAGATTTGCTTTGATTGAGAATACTTATACGTTATTAAAAAATATGCATACAATGAGACTCTTTGCCAACCACATTTTAATAAAAATATCTTCTTTAATAATTGATATTGGTCGGCCATTATTGATAGTGCCCGGTGGAGAATAACTTTTATTTTTACCGCTTGACTTCACCTGGACAAATGACTTCCGCACTCCACTAGCAACACTTCGGAGAAATACTTTTGAAAAATGTTAAAGCAAAGATACTTTTAAAAACTTTTTCTTTTTACCTCTTGACCTCACCACTTCCGCAACTTCTTCTTTTTCTTTGGACACTGATGAAATCTAAACCCATTTAATTCTGAGGAAGCAAAGGACACTGAAATCTCTGCGAGAAGAGTCCATTATTCAGATCAGTTTTTAATATAATATTTGTCTCGGCATCTACAAAATTATTGAAATCTTTGTGAGGGGGCGTCTCTGCAAAATTATCCAAATCAGTTGTTTCATATAATATTAATCTGATCAGCATCTACCATGGGAAGTATTTTGAAAGGTCTAAAGAGAAGATGTGAATGTTGTGTGAGTACTGCTTCAGCTGAGCCAGGGAATAGTCAACAACTGCCTGAAGATGTCATCGCCCGCTTCGAAGCTCTCAGCAAATCATCTTCTGTTGATGAATTAATCACAGAAATTAAAGAACTGTTACAGAGACAGAAAGAAAGGCTGAGGAAGGTTAGAGTTTTCAATTTATTTCTCTTTTCTTTCAAGCTACATTAAAAACTATGAGTATGTTTGATTCAACTGTGCTTTGACAGTCCCATCTAGCTATCATATGTGAATATTAATATTATTTAGTTTTGAAGGCGAACATGTATTTCAATTTATAATCCACTGCCGTTTTTTTATAATTGATTGATGATCAACCAACAGTGCCACAATTTAGTTTTGAAGGCGAGCATCTATTGCAATTTGGGTAATTCTATTGTTGTACTGATTTATAGTATTGTCTTTTTTTGATTGATCGAGTTGTCTTCACTGAAATAGAGCTCAGCCTTACATGTAGCTATTATTGCCACTCACCAATATTTAATTTTGAAGGCAAGGATGTATTGGAATTTGGATAACTATACTCCTGTACTTATTTTTAATATTGTCAACTAGTTTAAATACTTTCCTCTCTGAATAAATGTATTACTATACTTATTTTTAAGATGGTCAGATCTTAACATTCTTTATTAAAATGAAGCAACATTATTTTTAATTTTAGGTACACTTTGATCCTTTCAATTTATATTTACATAATATTGTAATTATGTTATTTATTTTTTCCTTTTTACAGAAATTGCTTATTATTTTGTCATCAATTTTTGTGGTTTACAGAAAGAAGAGGCAAGCACAAGTTCTCAAAATAGGACTGTGGAAAAGGAAAGCATTTGCTCTTCATTGATCGAGAGTGGTGCAAAATTCTTTAAAATTTTCAATGACCACTTGGAGAAATTTGATAAAAAGTAAGTAATTGTTAGCTTTAATATATCAAATAATTTGAAGAGTTTTTTTTTTTTTTCAAATAATAATTGGATGTGTAGGGAGATGGAAGAGCGGTCGCAAAGGAATTTCTTAAGTGGTTGGGAGCATACATTGGCTCATCGCAGGGTTATCAATCACCGCATATTTGTTGGGGAAATTTGATAAAATACGAGACAATAAGGAGGAATGCCTACAACTCTTGGAATCTATGGGTAGCCTTGCAACTCATGTTAAAAATTTAAAGAATGAGATCCCTCATGAAAGGGAGAAATTAGAGAAAGCGCTTGAATGTATTGCTCAAGGATCCATCATGTGTGCTTCTCAACTACATTCAAAAAGTTTTTCAGGTTTGACCAACCTCATGCCAAGTGTTTACTCTTCTTTTTCACAACCGTAGTGTTTTTTAATTTATAATTGATTCAGCTTGCATGTTTGATGTTCGCAGATTTCGAAAACCTCTCACAACTCGAAAGTTTGAGCAAACTTAAAAAAGAAGTTGAAGATTTGTATAATGATCTTATTTTGACAAAAAGTGAGTAGAAATAAAACATCAACAACCGGGTTATCTTCCTCTCTCACGACCACCAAAACCAGATGGTGCGAGGTAAATGGAATAAGTTACACATTTTTTAATCCATTGAAATTGAAGTTTTATCTCGTGCTTTAAATTGGCAATCAATTCTATTAGTTAAGGCTTGATATCTTTGTTAAATTTGCAATAATTTGTTTAAGAACACAATTCTTAAATTTGGATAATTTTTATTGTGTGTTTTTTTAAAAGTATTCACGTTTTTTAGAAATCTTTCAAAGTATCATTGCTAAAGCATATTTACGTTATATGATTCAATTTTTAATGGACAAGGGATGTCATAAAGATTAATAAATATAACTAAGAAGAATGCAAACACATATGACCCTTCACATTACTATCAAAAGAAAGGAAGAGGGATATAAATTTATACATAATGAGGATTTATACTTGTCAAGTCCAATAAAATTTTGATAAAGGTTTTAAGTGGAAAAAATAATAATTTTTTTGAAATGCAAGACATTGAATCCAATGTTGAAGAAGTGGAAATAAAAAGGGGTAGGGAAAATAGGTAGTTTATAATTTAAAAGTTGTATTGGGAGGGGGATATTAATAATATAAGATTGAGATTTACCCTTGGAAATAGAGATATTATCTATTAGCCATATGATAGGAAATAAGTTTACATAGTGAATCCACCTACACCCACCTAGTAGCTCTATCTAATAAGAATTCATTTATAATATCCTCAAAACCATGGAAGGCCCAATATTCTTCCACTTGAGTGTGATTTATATTCCTTTCAAGAACCTTTCCTAATATAAATGTGTCAAGACCAAGTCACCTACATTGAAATGTTGTTATTTTCACTAATCACTTGTTGTTTATACTTCATGAAACCTTGTTCCATTTTCTTCTTGTATGTTATGCAATTCATGAATACATGTTGTGAATTCCTTTACTTCATCACTTATTCCTCTCATACTTGTTGTACTTCCTGTTTCACAAATACCAAAATGGATGCAACCACATACCACTGATTGTGAAATATATAATATATATATATTTGTATATATATATATATATATATATATATATATATAATGTCATATCCATTGTTTGGGCTTGTCTCCTACTAATAATCTTAATGAATTCCCAAGGATCTAGTTCACGCCCTCTCTCGACCATTCATTTTGGGATAAATGATAAGAAAAATCCTACTCTTGTTATGAAATTTATTGACTTTATGTTCTCCAAAATTGACGAATAAATATTATCGAAGACTATGATTTTATATAAATCATGCAATCTTACCACTTCCTCACAGATAATTTTACAATGCATGTTTCATCACTTATTTTCTTGTGAAACTCTACATTAAAGTATGTTATATTGAAAAAATATCCACAATCACAAAGACAAAAGCATTATTTTTTGAGTTCTAATTAATAGCCCAAAATCAAACCCACACTTTCATCTTCCCACATCCTCTCCAAAACCTGGTAAAGGTTTATATGAACCCTAATATTCTACATTTCACCCTTAGCCTATTAGAAAATTGTACATACTTGTATGAATTTCTTCATTCTACACTTATCCTTACCAATAATAAAATCTCATTATGATGTGCTAGTGTTTCATTAATACATAAGTGATCGATAAGAAAACTCCATGTTTTTCCCTTATTAGGTCCTCCTCATTGAGATTTTAAGTATATATACGACCATTATCTGAACAAAAAACCATTATACAATAAATACTCTTTCTATACAACTCCATCCATGTTGGTTGTACACATGCATTATGCCCATGCATTCAAAAATCCAACTCTTCCTCATACAACTCTTTCATTGATTTATAACCAATGACTTTTACTCTCATTTCATTCACCATAAGAACAATCTTACTCAAAGAATTTTCATCCTTCTTTAATTGACCTCTTATATGTCTCAAACCAAATGGATGGACTAGAAGAAGCTCAACTCATTATGTGTCATTGATTCAACATACCTTCTAGGATATTATAAAAAGTAGTGTTAGGTGATCCATGTACAACAAAACTCTTTAGGGAAAAAATGCACCTCCACTTCTTGATATATTTGATCATAGTGTGCATAAGTGTGTCCCACTATTTTGTACTTTTCGTACCTTTAAACACATGAATTCTTGACATCACTGAACTTGTAGAGGGAATTGCAACAATATTAAACAAAAATTTAAAATGTTGTAAACTAATGAGATGTTGCATTTTGAGTTTATAATCTATGTGAATTTTTTTAATATTTTTTGAAAATCATTTTTTAGTTATTTTTTCTAAGGTTGTTTCTTTTTTTATAGTAGAGTGAGATTGGGCCAATGCCTCAGTAAAGTAGTCAAAGCACATTTGTTTACTATGAAATTTTATATCTATGTTCCAGAACTTGAATATCGATTAAATGAATTTTATTTTTAGATTTTTGAATATATTTTTATTTTAAATTAATGTTTTAGTGAACATATTATTTGATTTAAATATGTATAGATATTTATGGTGATATATCTCTTTATTTATTTCAAAATTGATTATTTTCATGAGTGTAATGAAAACAAGAAAATTTTGTAAAATATATATTTTTCATTTTTTTGAAAATGATTTATTAATTTTCATAATATCTCAAACAAGATCCAACGAATTTCTTAAAATACCATAACATAGAAATTTAAAAAAGAAAAAAAAGTAAAACCCTTTTCAAAAATCAAAAATTATATTTTTGGATAGATCGAAAAAATGAGTATATATGTAAATTTTCATTATTATATTCACCAGTTAGACTAAAACTCGTGGCATCTTTACACCTATAATTTCCATCCAAATGGATTAAGGGAAAAATAGGCCACATAGGTGCAACCTAGGCTCCACATAAGCGGGTTCACTTGAACCAACCCCCTTAAGCATGATTCCCTCAATTCACTCTTAAAAAAAAATGCAAGACAAAATATGCTCAAGGGGGTTCATTCAAACCCCCTTCAAGTGAAGGGGGTTCATATGAAGGGTGAGTTGCATCGAATCCAATTTTAATGACATGTCGCATTGACAAAAGGAGGTTCGATCTAAGGTTTTTCACTCAAACACCCCTTAAATTATTTGTGTGAAATTTCATAGGTCACATTTTTGCCCACCAAGTGGGACACATGTATTATGTGTTTACAATGTGAATTTAATTTATCAAAAACATAGGTAGTGTGCTTACTTTCTTGGCTCCAAATCCACCAACCACTTTCCTACTAGAATCACACTCAAACTAAAATATTTTTTTGAAATTTAGAAGAGCTAATAATGGGTTTTCCTTTATATTCTTTTTCAAAATCGAAAATATCCTTTGATGCAATAGTATAATCAAACTTGTTCTAATTTCCTTCCATATTATTCACAACAGGTGCACATGTCGCTTTAAGTTTCTATTTATTTTTGTGTAAAAATTTCTATCCCATGAAAGCTTCTTTCATTAAACATAGTTCTAGATAGTGTCCATTCAAATATATTGTTCATACCTTTTTAGAGCCATTTTCAACCTTCTGAGATTAAAAATCTCAAATATATTACCTCTTCCTTTTTAAAGATACATTTTGGTAAGTTTACCAAAACAATTTCCTCAACTTTTGAAATACTAATCTTAAAATGAAAGAATACTATTATTTACTTCCACTAAAATTATAAATTTCATCAAGGCACACTATGAAAAATTTACCAATTTTTTTTTCATCCTTTCATTCACAAGTATCATGAATGTACTTAGAGCATTTAATGACCAAATTCCATGAAAAGTCACTCATAAAACAAATATTCATATTGAATGTAGTCTTCCATTCATTGCATTCTTTAATATAAATTTTATAGTACCCTAATTTTAAATCTATCATGTTAAACTATCTTTCGAACTCAATATTCCATCAAATCATCTATCCTTGGAATTAGAAACCTATTAGATTGATAACGATTTTCTTTATTTCTCATGAATCCTTACACATCGTATATTTTCAAACATTATTGGGTAACAAAATTGATGAAAATCAAGTCACAAGCATATCATTAGAGATGCTCAACAAAATTTAATGAACTTGGATATTTTTTGCTTACATGAAGTAAAGGTGACATGTTTTCAACTATCCCTGGTTTGTAAAACCATTTGGCATGACTAGAAACCATGAAGTGGGGCATGGGGGATTAATTTATTTAATTGCCCTAACATAATGGACCTTCTTAGTGCATCATGGTACAAAACCCACCAAAAGAGTCATATGTATCATCTTTACTATTTAAAGCTTCCCTTTCATGGTCATAAACATTTATACTTAAAATGATGTGTTGGAAACATCAATTTTATGGTAGTGGAACGATAATGAGATCTTTAGTACGTATTTGGTCATATGTGGTGACTTCAATATGTTTGAGTTACCTATGTATAAATGTACGCACCTACCCATGTGGTGGAAATCTAGCCAAAGAGAGATTTGGTTATTTGTGTGTAATAAATTTGAGTTTCCTAACCCAAACAATTTATGTCAGCCTAGCTCTAAGGCTTAGTTCACCTCGTCCAATCTTTGATGTGGATCAGATCGGGTTCTTAAAATACTTTAAAAAGATATTGTTTCTACTCAAGACTTTTTTTCTTTTAATAACATTTATTCCCTGCTTTTGGAAGTGATGCAAAATTTGTCCTATCCGATCACTTCACCATTAGATTTCACATCACCTAGCAATTTAATATCCTTTTTTCCATAAGTCTCAATTCTTCCTCAAGACGACCATGATGGAACATGGGCCCACACTCAATCATATCGAGCATGTGTGAAACTTGGTGCTCAAACCACATCACATAGACAGTCAAGATTGTCATTTACAGTCTAGTTGGACCCAGTGGTAGTCCTATGTAACAACTAGGATAACTCATTTCCTTATAATTTATGGGTGACAACCAGCCCGATCTAGAACGACTCATATTCCACCTCCTCCTCTAGACTTAGATGAGTGGTGGTAGTGCTCGATGGAAGGGCTTTCCCTAAACCCATAAAGTTATAAGTTGTCGAGATTAGATATAAAATTTAAATTTTAGACAAATACAATGTTCATGGGAGTGTGAAAATATGCACCCGACTTCATTGGCTTAAATTTTGGGATTGTGTCTCGAATGAATTATTTCAAATGCTCAAATTCCAACATTCCTCCCAAAAACTCAAGGCCATCCATGATGGTGGTACGCTACTCATTGATTCTCATCTTGTGTCCCGTGGATTTATTATTTACTACAGAAAATTCTTCTAAGCCCAAATCCCCACACTTGAGTATAGCACAATAATATATTAGTTCTTAGTAATGTTTCCATGAAGAGTCTCTCCGGTGAAAATAATTGCCTATGATTGTCTTCTCTCCATTGAGGAATTTCAGGAAGTGGCCATGAAAATGGCCAATGACAAGGCACCCAAATGCAATGGATTCCCCTGTGAATTCTACAAATACATTTGGGATACAGATGGGTTGAACCTTTATAAAGTTTACATGGAAGGGTTCTAGGCCTAGGTCCTTGGTCCTATTGTCAAAAAATGGAATATTAATTTTATCCATAAACCAAGAGATCTTGAGTTAATTTTTAATTAGTGGCCCATCACCCTACTAAATGTTTCCTACAAGATTATAGCCAAAGTACTTGAAATTCATCTTAGACATCTTTTTCCTGCCATAATTAGACCTGAGAAAACTAGTTTCATCAAAGGTCGTTATATCCTTGACAATATCATTGCTATATGGGAAGGTATGGGGTAGGATCATAGGTCTAATCAACAAGCTATCTTCATCAAATTTTATTTTGAGAAGGCTTATAACCGAATTGAATGACCTTCATATTATCCATGCTTATAGCTTTGGGTTTTAGTCCTAACTTCCTTTAGGATGTTAATATTATATTTTCTAATTCTTTTACCTTTATCAATATCAATAGAAAAATCTTATATCCCTTCGGTCTCTTCAGATCTATCCAGAAAGGATGCCCCCTGCGCTTTGCCCTCTATGTTTTTACTACCAAGGATTTGGCTACTTGTTTTCCTGTGCCCAATCTTAAGGACTCATGAGGGTATTTATTTTCCCTCTCATGATGGTGCTCAATTACTTAATGGTCACTTCACCGATGAATTTTTATCAATCTCATTCAAGAGGAGTGAAAAATTACGCATGTCATGCAGTGCTTAGAAGTTTTATGTTTGGCCTCTAGCTCTTCCATTCAATGAAACAAAATATAATGTTATATAGAATCAGTTCTTCTGATGCCTGTATAGTTGATAAAATATGATTGAAAACATCTTAATCACATAGAAATGCATTCCTATCACCTTCAAGGCCTTCCTCGTTGAATTATGGTAGTAAACCATTCAACGCATGAACTGAAAACTATATTACTAGATCCCTAAGCCTATGTCTTTGGCTGGAAAATTATAGATTTTCTATAAAGTTCTAGAAGCTACACATGTTTAATACTCTTCATGTTAGGTCTCCTATAAGAAGTGTGTGCACAAGCTTAAGAAATTTCTTAAATAATTCCTTTGGAACAACCCCACTTTAAGTAAATGGTTTCACAGAGTTTCTTGGGAATTTTTTTGTCTTCCAAAGGAATTTGATGGTTTAAGCCTTATTGATATTCTATGGTAGGATCAAGTGATTTATGCTAAATAGATCATTTGGGCCATTGATGATAAGGAATATTGGAAAGTACTCTTACAACATGGAATAACAAAGAAGATGTTCCCTATGGCCACTCTGCATGATAAGGAATTGGCATCGCCAACCTTATCATTTCCCATGTCCTAGTCAAAGTGGTGGATACCTTTGTCATTAAAAGCATCCAAAAAGTTTGGTAGGATGTTAAACCATGGTTTATGCGGAATGGAAATGGCTTCCATGAAGGCTTTTCCTGTAACCTCCACTCTTTGTGGTTTCCCCTTGTTCTAATGCAAAGATCATTTTTTGGCCGATGTTTCATGGATTCCTACTTTCCACCTTTTCAAATGCATAATTTTCACCATCTAATATCTATTCTACAAGCACACCCAATCTTAAATTACCTGGAAAGTGCTGAAGGACAAGTTCAATTTTTCCCTGAGAGACAAATTTTTCATTAAAGATATCATTTCTTTTGTGTCATATCACATGATTCATAAGATTGTTGTTCTCTTGGCTCACCCACGGTGGATAGACTTTAAGTACTATGTGGACACTCCTTTCCTAAATTAATCATCTAACCAAGGATATGTATTGATTTGACAATATCTACCCTTGATGGATAAGCTTAATGATCAATGGGGAATTCGGTCCTCACGTTCTATCTGGAAAGGGACATTTCTCACCATTTGGACTACTCGTGTGAAACCCATGATTACATATTTATTTGGTGTGTGCTTCATCAATTCCTCCCACTTGGAACACATCTAGTTCATTTGGGAGTGGTTGAGCTAAAATGCTCCCTTTCGGGCATCCGGAAATCCTCCCACACCTTTTTTTATTTTGTCCCAAAGCCCAAAATGCTTGGGGTTAGATTCATTCCTTATTTCATCCCTTCTTCCTTGATTGTTTCACTTGAAACCATGTTTTACCAGGGGAAATTCCTAAAATGTGGCATTATTTTAACCATATCTAGCATGCTTTTAGAGGAAATTTGTTTTTCTAGTCATGGAAAGAAATGATTCTTTATTTGTTATCTAGAGATTATTCTGATCATCACATATCTACTTAAAAAATCTATGGTTGTCACCAATTACGTGCTACATATTCAAGTTTAAGGTAATAAGGTGGTGTTGGAGGTGGAGCATCTGCAGGTGCTCCTCCAGTACATTGGAAATTCTCTTTGCAATGTTGTGTGAATTTGGCTATCCCCTTTTTGTTGCTCCCTACCATGTGGCAATGCTAGTGGTGGAAAAGAGGTAGTGGCGTCGAGCCATTCCCAAAGATCACTCATTCATTCATGTTGGCCATTCCCGTTGTAGCCAACCTCCCTGAAGGTTCTCCTCTCCTCCAGTTTCATCTCTCCACCAGGGATGGGATATCACATACCTCCTAATCAATGAGCTCATTCCTCACACATATCATGGGTGGAGCCTTCCTCTCGCCACTGGACAAGCTTCCTAGGATGGTGTTTTCCATCTCACTCTCTCAGTCTTTGTTAATACATTGAAGAATAAATTCGTTAAGGCTCAGGTTGAGATGTGCCAGACTCTGGTAAAAACCTTCCTAGCTCTAGCCGACATGATCAAGACCCACCCCGCACAGGACATAATTCACAATCGCAACTTAATCTATTTGCTTTTGGTATTTTGATGCTTTCAACTCCCTCATATTCCTAGAATTTTTCCCTAGTTTGTGTCATGGTTTTGGGGCTTGTTGTTATACCACCCGCTCTTTTTATGAATTAATTTGTATCTTTTTACTTGTTAAGATAATATAATATCTTATTCATTGAAAGTATTGATGAAACTCCACTTTAGCTCAAAATTTCCTTCATAAAACCATTCCAAAACATCTACTTCATTTTTTTCTTCTTCCCCTCATTTCTTGTAGGATTTAAACTATATTTTGGCTTGTTTGGCAAGTTTAATCCATGCACTAGTTCTATATGATGACTAATATTTCTCATATTTGGAGGTTGGAAGCTATCATGAATCTATCCAACAAACCTTTATATATAATATCAACATTTTCATATTGACAAACCTTTCTCCTCATGTGGGATTTCATCTTCTCTCTTAGTTTCTCTAACCCCCATGAGTTTAACAATGAAATCCAAACATACATGATTGATATTTACTTCAATAACTCTTTAGGATAAAATTAAATACCTTTGGATTTTTTCCACCTCTTCTCCTATTTCCTTCGATTTCCTCAATGTGAACCTTCTACCATCCTTCACAATTGTGTAATTTTTCTCTCCCATCTTGCACATATGATTGATTTCCAAATGCCATGGTCTATAAAACAAAATATTTCATACATCCATGTAAATTATGTCACACAACTCTTCATCCTTGTAGCCTAATATTAAAATTCACCATAATTATCATTCACTATGTTAGTAGAGGTACATGGATCACAAAATAAGGACATGAAACAAGTTGTATTCTAGAGTTAATTCATCTTATTCCAATTAGATAGAGAGGAAAAACAAAACTAAAGATTAATATGTAGTGCACAATGGATACATAATTGATAGAATTTGAGAGAGAGAGAGAGAGAGAGAGAGAGAGAGAGAGAGAGAGAGAGAGAGAGAGAGAACATGAATACATAATAGAAATGACAATACTTAATGTTGTATCAGAACATAGACATAAATCATGATAGATAAAGATTTCAATTCATATTCAAAAATCAAAGATTGACATTATGTTTACTTTGCTTACATAGCTTTTACAACACAAGATGATGAGCTATTGGTTCCTTCTTCTCCCTTTCTATGAAAAAATGACTCTTCGCATTCTCTATCTATCTTAGAGAGAACTATATCTTGTATACTTTGTCTTATCTAGGCTATGCATGTACATTAGGATTGTGCAATTATACAGAATAAATTCATGCTAGATTTTAATCCCTATATAATCCTAACACTTTCTTGGACTTAAGTAGTTGTCTCGTCACAAGACAAAATTCACTTCATTGATATGGGATGTTTCTTGAGCTATTTTCTTCTTATGGGATTTACCAAATATTAATTACACTATCGACTATGATGGTATGCTCATAGTTGACACAAAAGACGTTGATTAGTGATTTTTATCCTTTTCATGCTACTTAACCACCCTTTTTGGTTTTCAACCAAGTAGACTTTCCAACAAAGTGCTTTTAAGGTTTTGACTCTATGGAACTCCCTCATAGACCACCATTGTGGGTTTTCAATCTATGAAGGATTACATATAAATATCACACAAAATATGCATAATTATTCTTCAAAATTTATCTACCTTTCATAAAAAAATTCTCCTTCTTTTAACTATGGCTTCTCCTTGGGATGTTTGGTTTGTGCATGTTAATTAAGTGGAGTGAAAGACAGGGGTGGCATTATGCTTGGTTCTTTGATTATGTAGAGTGGTATATGTGGTAGGATATAACATGGGGTGTTATTCATTGTATTTTTTTAGAAATTCTTCCAAATCTTCCTTATACACATTATAATGTGTGAGTTCTTCATTCACTCTCCCAAACTAAATATGTAACTATGATAATGCTTGCATGAATTAATACAAAGCATCATCTTTAGTGTTATCTATTTTTTCCCACAAAGAGCGATGACATTTTGGATGTCATGTTATGACATTTTTAGGTGGTACCATATTCTTTGTACTTAAAATTCAATAAAGGTATTTCATTATGTATTGTGATCCCATTCTCCTAGTCTGTCACTAACATTTTTTTGATCCTGTAGAGATGTCTGGGTGGGTGAACAAAGTAATTATGACCCACTTATGACATATGGTGTGATAATTTTTGGGCATGTGGATTATGAGTAGGTTATGACTATAATGTATGTGGTCTTATGTGGATAGATAAGTTACAATAGTAATGGTTATGGCCACAACAACTATTACCATAACTAGGTACAATCGTAAAAGTTATGGTTGTATTCTATTAAATAATTAAAAAAACATGGGAGAATGAAGAAAAATCAACATATATACATGGAATACTTGAGACCATAAGTACCATATGCCTGTAACTAGTTACGGTCGTGACACGTATGACCATTAGTATCTATCTAATGATAACTATGTGGCACACCTGTGGTAACAAAAAGTGGCCTACAATTCTATAGGTTATTTTTTTCCGCGTAGGTGCCATTTCATACCTTCAAAAATGGTTTTTTTGGCATTGTATGTAAAAACTAAATTGTGGGGTTTTTAGCTCTCATTTCACCTAACTCCTTTTTTATTAAAAAATTAAATTAGTTATTTATTTTATTTTAATTTTTCAATGAAAATGATGTTGTTTCTTTATTTTTACTCTTTTTTAAAACACAATTAAAAATAAAAAATTAAATTATAAAATTTCGAATAAATATCTTGCACTAGAAAATTTGATCTTGACATGACCATGTATTTTTATAACTATACTTTGCTTTCAATTTTGAGATATTGAGTGTGTGATAAAATATAATTAACTTCGTATACGTTTTTATATAATTAAATAAAAAATAATATTTTTATCCAAAAAATTTTAAAAATATATTTTGTACTACAAAATCAAAATTACGATATGTCTTCAATAAATTTCTTTTTAATAACTATATTTCATTGGCATATATGTGTATGTGAATTTTTCACTCAATGTGCTAGTTTGCATAAATAAACTAGTGTGTTACTCAAAAAGATAGAAAAAAATTATTTAAATTTATCTATTTTAAATATATATATATATATATATATATATATATATATATATATATATATATAATAGTATTCTACACGCAAAATCCTTCATTTTGTATATACACTATTGTAAAATTCTAAAATGATGTATTACTTATCATCACTCAAACTTGGGTAAACTCTCATTTTTAAGAAAATGCATGTCACTTCTCTATATAAATGTGGGTCACATGTTTGTGCACTCACCCCTCTGTAATGCTTTGTTGACCTCTTGGTTTCCACTAGAATTTTATTGTGCATTATTTTTCCCATGTTTGTATCCATTTTACTTTATGGCATTGTAGTTTCATCATCACGTTCCACTCTAGGAGCTAAAAAATGAGTTGTTTTGCTTTTGCTTCAGCCCGGTGAAGCATTTTCATGTACTCTTACAAGAGGATCTCTACATTCTCAACTTATTTTTTGGATTGGGATGCTTACACTTCAACTTGCTTTGCATTATCATTTTCTTCTACACTAATTAAATGAATTTCCTCTCTAAGGAAATTGGACTTTGTTTATATAGGCATCCAATACAACACTATTACTCCTAAAATTACATTTAAACATTAATTACAAAGTCCTAAAGGACCCATTACTAGACCCAATACATAAGGAATCAACCTTCCCAAAATGTGGAGTATGTATCCTACAAAGAATAAACAATGCAATACTATACCATACATCCCTCCAACAACATAAAATGCAATACTATGCTTCATGATCTACAAACAACATACTTCTTCACTATCTAGCCCGCCAACAATACAAAATGCATAACAAAATTCTAAACCATATGAATTTAGTTGTTCAACTACTTTTGATCAAAACATTATTTCCTTTGAACGCGGATGCTCCTACATCATAGTCCCCTATTAAACTCTTAAAATGGAGTTCTGTAGAGTTAGTATTTGTTTTCCCTCAGCTCCTCTTTTATACAAATACCTCGTAAATTCTCCCTTACACCTCACTTTGACTCCTTGGGTATAACACTATTTATTGAGAAGTCCTAAATTTCAAATTTCATGGGAAAATGACCCATGTGTTGAAATATTGGATTATGTGACACTGTTACTCTTGGTATCCATGCATTGCAATAAAAATTACCTCAAAAATTAGTAGATCAATCATCATTGTTCTTTTTATTTCTTTGAACGAATCCTTCAATTTATTTCACTCAATGCATCATTTAGTTCTTTATTTAGACCATCAAGAGCATTATGATCGAGTTAGTTCCACATACCCATCCACCACTAGAAGATCTCAGACATTCTAATACAAATAGAGTATTTTCATTTTAATATTCAATTTTTATTATTTTTTCGATTAAATTTGAGAATATAAAGATGTAAAATTCACATTCTCCACTAAAACTTTGTCTTAAAGAAAACACTCAAAATTTCCCAAAGCACCCCCAACCTTAACCCAAAATGTTTTAGTACCTAATGGAAAAACAAAGTATGTAAAACATTAGATGATAAAAGAAACGTGTATTACTAAAAATAAACATTAAACTAACACTTCTAAAATGCACAAAATAAAATTATTGTTGCATTTTTAATTGATACTTCGACTCAAAAACCTGCCTATTCGATAAAAAAAATATTACATATATATGTGCATTCACCGTAAATATTCAAATCTCTAAAATATCTTTTTTAAAACGAAACAACTAAAGTTCATTCTTAAATATATTGTATCATTAACCTAATGTATCTTCTCGAAATCGAAAATGTAAAGGTTCTTGAGTTTTATCATTAGCTAAAAAGTAACAAGAATAGTTTCATCATCGCATGGAAGATAAAGCTAGCTCACTTTTAATTAGTCATACTTTACACTTAGAGATAAGAGTACATTTACCTTTAAAAAATTTGTGTATCCTTTCTTGTTTTACCTTCTATTTTGTTGGGGATGAAAAAGATTTTATATTATATAAAAAATACGATATATGATTTTTCGAACAATAAAAAGAGTGATATAAGAGTAAGCTCCAAAGTCAGCTAACTCTTTTTTTATTATTATTACATAGAAAAATAATGTCATATTTTAATTATATGTTGTGTAAAGTTGGAATTGAGCATTGATGATGTATGTTTTAATTATTTAAATTGAAGTACGTAAGGTATTCTTGCACGGATTTTTTTTTCTTAAATTGAGAAATAATGTCATGTTTTAAATATTGAAGAATTTTCCCTGACATTTTTTTTTCTTTTTGTATAACAGTGGGAATTGAGCAATCACTAAAAAAGTAATGGATTTATTGGACATAACATCAAGAGATGTGGCATCAGTCGCTGTGGTTGTTTATGGTTATGGTGGTATTGGAAAAACAACTCTTGCTAACGCTGTAATATATGAACTTAAAAATCTTAAAGAAACTTACAATTACACTAGTCTTTTCATGGATGAGTTGGCTGAAAGGAATGACCTGAGAGGAATGCAGCAACAAATTTTGAAGGATGCATTTCCAGAGTACAAAGAGGGGAAGGAAATAAAATTGAGACACTGCCCAGACGGTCGGTACCATCTCACAGAGGCCTTTAAATGTGCTGGAAATAAACCTGTATTTATTTTCATTGATAATTGTTTGAGAGAAAAAGATCTGAAAGAGATCTTGCAGAAGATTTGAAAGGGCTTCCTCAACGTAGCAGAATCCTGTTAACCACTAGAAATTTGAAGGAGACGGATATGGTTGAACATCGTGGCCTTCAACGCCGCGAGTATTTAGTGCCAACTCTACCCGAAGAAGAGGCCCGCAAGATTTTGTTGAAGGAAGCAGTTGATCATGTTGATCTTAACAGGATGGAAGCTGGTTTAAACAGGATTGTAAAGGTTTGCGGTGGGATCCCACTGGTCCTCACAATAGTTGGCGCTCGGTTGAGGAAACATAATTACAGGTTTGAGGAGTGTAATGAGATACTTGATGCTTTGGAGGAAGGGCAAAAAATTAAAGAACAGGATTTGAGTGGACGCCTTGTTGATTTTGTATACAGGCAGTTAGAAGAGCCCACTCAAGAGGCATTTCTTGACATTTGCTGTTATTTTAACAATTGGAAGTGGCGATATGTGGAATATATTGTGGGAAGAGAGCACCTTCAATCTCTTGAGGAGGCAGCATTGGTCTCGTCAACATTCCCCTTGGGGGAGTTTGAGTTTAACCGCCGTAAGATGGTGGTGAATGTTCATGATGTCATAAGAGCGAAAGGGCGAGGGCGAAGCATGTCAGAGGGGAGCAGGATAATGAATGTTGAATCGTTTGAGGAAGCAAAAGAAGATGAGGTAGGAATACATGTCTCCACCAATAATATACTCCCCTGTTCAATACTTGTTAACTATTTCTCTAACCATTTTCAATATTTGTTAACGAATTCCTGCAGGCTAGCCTCAAAAAAATCAAAGGTTTTAGGCTTATGCAAGATAAATGCATTGTTGAAAAAGGCACTTAGATTTAATGAGAAATTCATTGCGCGTCCTCATAATGGGAGATGGTGTGAGCGTGGGAGGACGAAGTCACAAGGCATTTCCAGAATTAAGATGTCTTGAAATAGATGGCGACATTCCGTGCATACCAGTGAGGTTAGAGGCACTAAACAAATTGGCTTTCTACTACGGCCCTCTCTTCATTCCTAAAGAAGATGATGTTAAGGCAAGTTAGCGCTATTACATTCCTATTTACATTCTGTAATACTTATTTTTGTTTAATTTTGTCGAGTATTACATTTATTGTTTTAATAATGACATCGGAATGTTGCTGCAGCTGCCCAAAAACATACAAATGCTCAAAGCTAAACGACAACGGAAAATAGCTGGGGACGCAAAGCCTATAAAATTAGTCAGCAATTGTAGTCTCAAAGAATTAAATTTAGAAGAATTAAATGGAGGAGATATGATGTCGACCACAGGAGTGCCGCTTGAACAGCAATTAGTTCCTTTGCTTGACGAGGTAAGGACGTTGGAGATTTTGATATTTGATGACTGGGGCCAAATGAAAGAGCTGCCCGAGCAAGTTTGCAGGCTGCGTTCCTTGTCTAAATTGAGCATGAATTCTTGCGAGTCTCTGGAGTTTCTGCCAGAATCATTTGGACTGCTCAGCTCTCTAATTTACATGAGTTTAGGAATGTGTTATTCACTGAAAGAATTACCTTCCACCATTGGCCAACTCAGCTCTTTACAAACTTTGAGTTTACGTGGTTGCATTAAACTGAAAGAATTACCTTCCACCATTGGCCAACTCAGCTCTTTACAAACCTTGGGTTTACATGGTTGCACTAAACTGAAAGAATTACCTTCCACCATTGGCCAACTCAGCTCTTTACAAACCTTGGGTTTACATGGTTGCACTAAACTGAAAGAATTACCTTCCACCATTGGCCAACTCAGCGCTTTACAAACCTTGGGTTTACATGGTTGCACTAAACTGAAAGAATTACCTTCCACCATTGGCCAACTCAACTCTTTACAAACCTTGAGTTTATATCGTTGCAGTGAACTGAAAGAATTACCTTCCACCATTGGCCAACTCAACTCTTTACAAACCTTGAGTTTAGATGGTTGCACTAAACTGAAAGAATTACCTTCTAATTTCAGCCAACTTAACTCTCTAAGATATCTGTGGTTAGACAACTGCCCACAATTACACAATTCACCTTCTTTCATTTCCCAACTAAAAACTCTAAAGCTCTCAAATTCTGTCAATATTAATGGTATTGAATTACTTCACTGAAATTCAAGCACTAAAATTTGGTGGCTATTTAGAAATTTGGTGGCCATTGAGAAATCGAAATTCAAGTGTAGAAGCACTTCAAAATTGTAAAAACCGTGAAGAATTTTTGTCCGCATCATTGTAATATTTGTATTCCTCATGAAGCAGTTAAAGTCTCCTTAAATTTTTTTAACTTATTATATGAAAAGCATTAGAGTGGAATATCGTTTGGATTTTCGAGTTTTATTTAAACAAACAAATAAAATTTTATAAAGTGCTCGAACTACGCACCCATTATAAAAAAAAATGGTTTATATTTCACTTGTTAGTTTTAAATCTTCATGTGGTTGTTGCCTCCAAAGATTTAATACTCACTCCCATTTATCGAAACTTTATGTGTTTGTGTACTGCTTATTGTCAAGCAATTACATTAAATTAATGGTATTAAATTCTAATTTATATTTAACTAGATAAAATAAAAGTGAATTAGAGTTTGGAAGACCACACTTTCTTCATTAGATAGTTCGAGTCAATAAGTTCAACTAACTCTTAAAATTAAGACCACTAAATAGTCATTATGCTGATAAGCACATAACATTTTGTTATTTTCTATTTTAAAATATTAATTTTTATGTGTATTTGAATGTTATTTGAATTTTTTTTAAATTATAATAACTCAATTAAAAATTGGTAATATCTAGTTAGAATGTCAATAAAAGTGAGATTTAATTGTGTGGTTATTTCAATTTTTTATTTTTCATATTAAATTTGACTTTAACTAAAAAGGCTTTTTTTTTTTCTAATTTTGAGAAGTCAATTAAATATAAAAATATATTTATTATATGTTAATGTTTATGACTCTTTGTTTTCAAGAAGATTTTTTTTGTTACAAGATGTAAAAATTAACAATTGCATGTGTGCAATGCAATGTGAACGGCAAACGGTACATGTTATTTGTTCTAGAGGGATAGTTATTATTTTTGTAGGTGATTTTGTTTAAACTATGGGTGATTGATTTTGTAAGTGTAGTAATGTAGATGAACCACTTCATTTAAAAAGCGCAAACATGATGTCTGACCCTTAAAAACAATTCAAAATGCAAAAATATGATATAATATATAAAGCTTTGGATGGAAACAACTATAAATTGCATGCTTCTTTTTCGGCATTTTAAAACTATAGGTATTTGTGTGCAGATATAATGAGTGGTAGTATTTTGTGGCCAATTTTTTTCGCTCTAAACATGAACACATTTGATACCATTTTGGATAGTTACTTACTTTTGGGTAATTGTGTTAGTGTTGTATCGATTGTTTTGTTGGTCTTTGTTGAAAAAATATTTTTGTACACTCAATAAGGCGTGTGATTGTTAGTGGAAGCATAGAAATATTGATGAAATATTACATTGAAATGTTGTATGCGTACATTTAAATTTGTTTCTGATTCATACATAAAAAGTTGCAAATCTTATATCAAGTCATCTTAACTAAACATGTATACATGAACACCTCGTAAATTTGAAGAATTATATCATGAATGGTAGCCTTTTGTGGGAAATTTTATTTCCGGTAAACACGAATACATTTGATACCCCTTGAATGGTAATATCGCCTAGGATAGAAGAAGTGTTGAGTAAAGTAGTAGAGGAGGTGCTATAAAAGTAGAGTGTAGTATTTATGATAGGTTGAGTGATAGTATTCTTGCTTCCTCCTTTTTTCTTGCTCCAAGTGTTGGTACGTTCGCCATTTTTTAGTACCTTTCAAATGAAAAAGGAGGTGAAATGTGCAGATTTGCAAGCGAGGGAACTCTGGATAAAGCTATGAATGTCAGACCCTACCTTTCAGTGGTTTCAATGTCAACAATTGATTTATTGATAATTGATTTATGTTGTTCTGTGTTTGTATGAGACAACGCCTGTATTATACATTTTATCAAATAACTCATGTGCTTTCTATATACTTCCACATTTTGCATACATTTCTATCATGGAAGTCACAACTAAAACATCTAACAAAAATCCACTTTTGATTATTTTTGATGCATTGCCATACCCTTTTCTAAAACTCCATGTTTGGCACAAGCTAGAGAGGATGTTGAAAAATATTGAAGAGACTAGTTTTACACTGTCACTTGCATTTCTTAATTTTAAAAGTTTTTCAACAAAGCCCTTCCAAGAAAATATCTTCCCTTTCGAGGAAGAAATTCAATCTCTTTTAGCATTCTTGAAGCATAACACTTCAACCAGAAAGATCTTTGCAGTAAATTAAAAATTTATACTTCAACAAGAACAAGATTTTAGGTGTGAATGAGCCACATTTGGGGCACTTATTGAATGTGAAAAACATGGAAAGATGCATTACATTAATTTTTGGATATTGGAATTGCTTTGAGATTATATGGCTTGCAAGAAACAAACAACTCAAAATAAGAAGGAAACAAACAAGAATGGTAGAAAAAGCAATGGATAGCCACCAAAACCTGTATTGTAGACTTGTAGTCTTTTCCTAGAAAAATTAAAGAGAATTTACAAAGATGAGGATGATACTAGTTAGATAAGGCCAAGAACATGCAAATTTCCTGAGAAATGGGTGTGTAAGGACAATTTAATCAGCTTATTTTACATTCAGTTAGAAGGGATCAAGTGAACTGAGGTAAACATACATGAAGATATTTACAATGACAGAGATTTACATGTTCAAATATCACTACAAGAAGTGAGTCTTATCATTTCCTCCATGATGAGAGGAATTTATCCCCGTCTTCTATAGTAGATGAGGATTGGTGTGAGTCTGGACATCAAGCAAATTATCTTTCAACAAAATTAGTTTTAAATATGGAACAATAAACTCCATTTGAGTTGTGGAATCCTCTTTCTTCATGTTAAATTACCCATATAGCTTGATTTGGATCATGTTTACAACATTATGGATGCTAAGTTGAGTTGAGAGATCTAAGCAAAAACATTAGGGAAGATTTTTTGGAGAATAATGTAATGTTTGTATCTATTGGGTTGTAAATTTTGACATTTGTTGTGAAAAAATTGCTTCTTCAAATGAATCCAAACAAGATCACAAACTTGAAAAGAAAAAGTTGCTTGATAATGATCATGAAATTTCTTGAATTTGGCTTAAGTCTTCTCGATAATGTCTTAAATTTGTTGAAGCTTCTCCAAATTTTGCATATAGGAAGACGTTTTTTTTTCTCATGTTGATGGGATGTTCCAATGCTTATTTTATTGATGATAGATGTAGAGGACATGGTCTCAGGTGAGATTACCAAACTTAGTCTAGTGTAGTGCCCACTTCCCTTTGACACTTTTGGATACTGATCTTGATACTGTTGATTATATTATGGACATTATAATGGTTTTGATTTAGTATGATGTTAGATGTTAGACCATGGAATATTGTTGATTTTGATTCAATTATGATGCATGATGATTATTAGTGACACTTTATATGTGGATGATGATATATTATTTGACATGGATATATTATGGATGTTGTTCGGACATGTGATATTGGATATTGTGAGTAGATCTAGTATGGAAATTATTGGATGATGATATAGTTGTTAATTAAATTGAAAATGATAATGTTGATTGCTTGATGTTGTTGTGATTCAGATATCTAGATGATTTGAGATTTTATTTATATCATTTTGGATGTTCTGATATGGCCACGAGGCCGAAGGAGGTATTTGTGTTTTGCAGGTTAAAATATCACAACAATATCGGGGGATTGGAGACCAACCATATTGGAATTCTAGATGAATTCAACAAGGTCACCATGACAACTTGTATTGTTGTGTGTGTTTGTATTTTGTTAGGGATTCCCATGGGGGACTTCCTTTGAATGTGACTAAGGGGTTGTATGAAATTATTAATGTGGTTTCTTTTGATTAATGTTTGTATGTGTTTAGTTTTTGTGCTGCTTTACCCCTTTCATTAGTTATTATATGTTGTGTTAATGTTGTGAATAACCATGTTGTTAAAATAAACAAATCAAATATGTCATAAGAAAGTAATTATGGAAGTTGTTGGCTCTCAAATTTAATGTTGTAAGAATGTGTAAGTGACTTTGTAAGTGATGTGTAAGTTAACTTCTGAGTGTGAAACACTCCACCTTCTTGGAAATTCGAATTTGTCCTTGGAGGCTGAATTTGGAGGCTTGTGGGACAAGTAAAACTCATCCCATACCTCTTAAATTTAATTACCAACCATACCTATGGTTGGAGGGTAAAATTTAGACCTTCTTAATGCATTTTGAAATGACTTATTGTAAGTTTTAATTGCACTTTTCTTACATGTTTTAAATTCAGTACTTTTGGGGTATGGGTTTGTTTTGGAGTGTGTAAGTAAATCTATCATTTTATTTATTATGCATTAGAGAATGAAGTTGACCTTGTGTTGGGGTTGAGGATGTGTGATGTGGCATCCTACATGAATCCACCTCACCCTCTCCTCTTACTTCTTCTATAAAATTTGAATTCCTTGCCTTGTTTTGGGTTGTTGAACTTTTGGGAAACTTCTTTGGGGCGAATTTTCTTGTGGATTGAGCGCTTGCTTTTGGAAAATTGAAGATTGTTACATTTTTGTGTTGGCTATTTGGATTGATGTGCATTGGATTCAAGCTTTTGTTTTGGAATTGGAACAACTCCATCATGGAGAGGTAATAGCTTGGCTCTTGAAATGTCCTTCTTTTATGAATGTAAATGTTGTTGTGTGAATGTTTTGGTTTGTTTTGTGGGTTGTTGGGTAGATGGCCTAGGAATGGTGTAGGAGAAGGCTATGGGATTTATTTTGTGTGAGGCACAAGTGTGTTTTAGGGAGGCATAAGTGTGTAGGGAATTGGGATTTGGGTTCCACCTTACAAGAAATAGCTTTCATTTCTTTACTCGTTATGGGGTGCCATAAGAGGTTGGGAGGCATAAGAAAATGGGAGGAATAACGGGTACTTGGGGATGCATAAGGTTGTGTCGGGGTGTGTTTTTGGCAGTTTGAAAATAGGTGGTGATACCCATTTTCCCATTGGGAGGCATAAGCAGCATCCCCATAGTTGCTTACTCCTTTGGCTTGCTTGATGAAGCCTTAGTTTTGATTGTCATGATTTAATGTAGTTGCAAACTACATTCTATTTTGGACTATTTTTTTATGTGAAACAAAATGTTGTTGTGCATATTGTGGAGGCCTTGTTGTCATGAGTTGAATCACATCCTTTATTGCTATATGGTTGGGGCTCGGGGGATAATGAAGAAGGATGGCTTCTCCTTTTCATTGGATATCTTGGTTAGGTGGTGGAGAGAATTTCCTTTCCCGTACCTTTTTTGTGATCAAATTGAAAGAATGAAGAAAACCACAAGTTATTGTTTTGCAGCAAGGAAAAGAGACAGTTTGAAAGTCCCTTCTTGAGATTAAGTTTATTGTAACCTTTCCCACCTTGTTGTGGATGATTTTATATTAATTGCAATGGGAAGATACTTTGTATTGACAATGAAATTTGAAATTGAAAAGTAAAAGAGTTATACTGTTTTCTATTTTTGGAAAGAAGGTGAAAGAATGATACATACTTTGTATGTTATACTTTGAAAATAAATGGAAAGGAAGTTGTAAGAGTTTCATTTGAATTAATATTTAAGTGTTTTTCCTTGTTCATATGATATTATTTCTTTTGGAAATCTGTGTTTGATATACATTATGAAATCTTTGTTTGGAAAGTGGAAAAGTGAAACACGTGGGAAGAAAATGGATTACTCTGCCTTGTTTAAAATATATGATTTTGGAAAGGAATAGAAAGTTGCATTCTTGTTTGATTTCTTGATTGAAAGGAATAAAACCATTTAAGACTAGCATGGAATGAATTCAATGTTTCATTGCATGGAAAAAAAAGAGAATAATTCAATCTATGTTTCTGAAAGTGTATAAACTTCTTTTACTTCACTGCATACTTGCAAAATTCCTTTATCAAATGTTCAAACAACCATGTTGTTAGATAAAAGACAAATGAATTATTCAATTGGTCTTAATGAGGTCAAAATGATTCCAAACCATGCTAAATCACTTAGGAAAATGTCTTAAAAAAAAGAAACTCTCAAATCAAGCCAAGGCAAACTACAGGCCTTTTGCTGTATAAAAACTGGTAATTTTGAAATGTAATTCAATCCAAAAAATTCACACTTGCAATCTATCCTAAAATATTCCTAATGAGAACATCCATGTTTGTTTGACATGTTAAAGAAGAAAGAATGACAAATTTAAAACCAAAAACTCTTATAAGTTAAAGTTTACAGTCTTTCTTAAAACCTGCAGAACATTTTCTCAAATTTGACCCCTTATACTTTATCAAAATCTAAAATTAATGATTCCTATGCAAAGAGGACATCGAGAGCTTTCCAAAAAGTCCTCGTTTTCCCAAATCATAGCTCCCAAACGAAAGTTATGACCATTTGAAGTTTTACTTCATTTTGGCCACAAAAAAATCTAGCCAAGAGAATTTTGGAAAAATTTCCCCTAAGCATGGACCTCCGTCCCAAAATTTCCCTTTGGCATCCTTTGGCACGGGCCCAAGAAAATGAACTTAACCTTTAAAAATTACTTTGGGAAAATTTTCAAATTTTCCCGGCATCTCCGCCGGACAGAGCCAATCGTGAAAGGCGCCACATGGCCTCACGAGGCAACGACGGAGTTGCGGAAACTTTTTCACCCTTAGCATTTTTGAAAATTTTGGAAAAATTTTTAAGTTCCTCCACATCCCCTCCGACCTTGCAGCCAATTAGGTGCTGCCATGTGGCATCATGAGGCATCGGCAGAGGAAGACTTCTTTTAACTTAGTGTTTTTGCAAATTTTCTGGGAAAATTTTCTAAGTTCCTTCGCATTGCCGCTTGCCCAACCATTAATGGGTTGCATCACATGGTGTTTTGGGCATCAAGCGGAGGCACGATAAGATTATTCTAACTTTAAACCTTTTTCCTTTTAAAAACCAAAATTTTCTAAGTTGTTCCGATCGTCATTGTTGACCCATCTAACCCATTAGAGCTTGACACGTGGCGCTTTGGGCATCATCGGAGGTGTAAAACTTTTTTAACTTTGATCTTTTCTTCCCTTAAAATCTAAAATCCTAAAATGCTCTCCAACGCCCCGTCGACCCGTGACCAATGAGATCATGACACGTGGCATCATTTGGGTTCGGTGGAGGTGCACGTAAATTCTAACCCTTTGCGTTTTTAAACCCTAAAGTCTAAAATTCATAAGTTTCCCCACCGCCTTTTTTCCACATGGAATCAAAGGTTGACACATGTCCTCTTCGGGCTCATGGGCGTGTGGAGGTAAATCATGCTCTTGCATCAAAAAGGAAAATGTGCCAAATCTCTTCCTGCTTCACCACCACTGCGCATGGGAAAATTTTCATCCCTAGGCCCGCGGACTCACCTTTGGGAAAATTCTCCTTCCAAAGTCCATCGGCCCATAACTTGAAAAATATAAGGAGTTAGAAGAAATTCTTTATATCATTGGAAAGGTGAGAAAATTTCCTATCTAATGGGAATTATTTAGGGAAGTTTTGAGTGCTTTAATTTTAATAAAAATCAAGTTGAATCTTTTAAGCCTGTTAGAGAGTGGGTTAGTGGGAAATTTTCCCTCCACACATAATTAGTTATTCTAACCCCATGTTTTTACCTTGTGTTTTGTCAATAATAGTGGTAGGGGGAAATTATCTAAGCTATTAATTATAGTTGGTCTTGAATATTGTTTGTGATAACTACTGCCTTGTAATCTGGTTGTTGACACTCTTAAACCAAAAAAATTATTCCATAATTTTTCCTAACTAATCCTAGGTTGTTCTTGGGTCTCAAGTGGGTTGTTTTAAGTGGGCATTACACTTAGTATCAGAGTAGTGGTTCAAAATCTTGGACCATCGGGCACACTAGAAAAACTTGAGACATGAATTTTTAACCTAGTGCAGTGTTGCACCTAACACATTTTTAAATCTAGAAAACAGTTTGGTTTGGAAATTGCTTTTTGTAATCATGGAAACTAAGTAAGACCTAAAATAATGAACTAACTCTTGTTTTGTTCTATGCAGGAGGTGCAGAAAAGATGAGGAGTCTTTTCACATAGACTTAGACATACCACCTCCGGATCATGCGGTAGCAGCCATCCTACCACAGATCCTACAGACTCTTCAGGATGTTAATGTTGCTTTACGGAGGATCAGTAGGAGGGAATGTAGCCAAACATGATAGAGTCACTTCCATTGAGGGACATGCACCTCCTCCACTCAGTGAGGAGCATGGAGGAGATAATTTCCATGGAGAGTCAGCCAGATCAGTCACCTCTGAGGGGACATGGTGATCGAGTCTCAAGACACAGAGAGATGTCCCAGAGCCCTAGGCTTAGGGACGAGTATGTAGAGAGGCCTAAAGGCCGTCGGACACGGTACCATAGATCACATCAAGGAGATCCTAAAGCTTGGCCATCACATTACTCTAGTGACATGTGGATTTCGGTGTAGAGGCTCTGGTTAGTGAGCTTGAGAAATTGATTTCAAGCTCTGTCCTTATTCTAGAAACATGAAATCTCATGTTGCGATCCATCTACTAAGGGATGGAGCAGGAGTATAGTGGAGGACAAGAGGAGCAGAAGCTCCTTGTTGATTCGAGACACTTACCTAGATCTCTTTGAGGAGCATTTTAGGACCATATATTTGTCATGGAGGTTCATACAACAGATGGATATACGAGTTTCATGACCTCCGACAGGCATCCCTTATAGTAGCAGAGTATGAGAGTAGCTTTCGGATCTACTCCACTATGTTGGGTACATGCAGGATGAGTAGGTACAGATCCACAGTTTCATCCGAGGCCTGAATCTTGACATTGGGGGTGCGGATGCAGATCCATTTCCCAAAACTTACGAAGCCATTGAGAAGGCCTACATATCAGAGGAGACTCGATGGGAAAGACCCGGTAGAGGCTAGAGACCGAGTCGGGAACCGCATACATAGATATGGATGTAGGATCGTAGATCAAGGGGGTGGTACCTCCTCCTCGTGGTGGATAGGGTTCAAAGCATAGTCCTCTTTGACCCCACGAAGAATAGTTCCCACCCACCTTATAGACCTCCTCAGAGGTTTGATGGAGAGAGAGGTCAAAGTATGGGACCTCCTCCTATGGGTCCCATCAGGACACAGGGTGGAGCTAGAGCTCAGTCAGCAGGAGCTCTCCAGCAGAGACCATAGAAGACCATGGCCGGATCATCAAGATCCACACCAAATACTTTGAGAGTACCTAATGGACTACTACACAGGGGAGAGGATCGGGTGGTTGTTTGGTTGTGGTGTTCGGACACTTTTGGAGAGACGCCCCACATAACCTAATAAAAATGATAAGACATATATCTCGAAAGCTAATAATTGGAGACTTGGGATGCAGCCACAAGATTTATGCGGTGGTTGAGAAACGCCAGGCCGAGCACTAGAGCATAGTTATTAAGACTACAAGTAGCATTGGGGGTATTCCTACCTCCATATTGTTTGACTCTGGTTCTTCTGATTCTTTTATTGCACCATCTTTAGTAGAGAAAGGCAATTGGTGGTGCAATTAGGTAGGGTCATTGTTAGGACATTGAGATGGCTTCGAGAGCCAAGATCTTTGTAGACTCTTCAGTTAAGGAGTGTGTTGTGGATTTGGGACCTTTCACCACTACCTCAGATCTCCGTATGCTTCCTTTGGGCTCATATGGGGTCATCTTGGGTATGGATTGGTTATCTACTCATAGGGCCAAGATGGATTGTTATCACAAGACTATATCTTGTGTAGATGACCTAGGAGTTGATTCGGTGATTTGGGGTTAGGAGACCCATTTCTATTCCCACCATTTCGCTTTATGCGGCTTAAGCGGTATGTGCGACGAGGTTGTCGGATGTATGTTATATTATAATCGGGTGTATCCGAGGATGGGTCTAGTGGACCATCTTTAGATGATCATCACACTCTGAGAGAGTTTCTAGATGTCTTTCAGGGGGAGATTTACGGGGTTGCCACTCCCACGTGAGATTTATTTTCATATAGATCTGGTTCGGGAGAAGAGCCTATCTCACGAGCACCTTATAAGATGACCACCCCAGAGCTTTGTGAGCTCAAGTTGCAGGCTGGAGGGCTTCTAAAGAAAGGCCTTATCAGTCCTAGTGTATCCTCTTGGGGTGCACCGGTGATTTTTGTGAAGAAGAATGATGGATCCTTGCGGTTGTGTATTGATTACCACCAACTAAATAAGGTAACGATCAAGAATCATTATCCCCTTCCACATATTGATGACTTATTTGATCAAATGAAGGGAGCCACAATTTTCTCTAAGATTGATCTTAAGTTAGGCTATCATCAGTTGAGGATTACTAAGGAAGAAATTCATAAGAATGCCTTTAAATGCACGAGATATGGGCACTTTGAGTTCACAGTGGTGCCTTTTGGTTTTACTAATGCCCCCATAATATTTATGAGTTTGATGAATGGGGTATTCAAGACCTTCTTAGATCACTTCGTGCTCATCTTCCTTGATGACATTCTTATTTACTCACATACACGTGAGGAGCACGAGGGTCACCTTCGCTAGGTTCTTCAGTGTCTTCGTGAGAAGCAACTTTACGAGAACTTAGAGAAGTGTGCTTTCTTTCAGATCAGAGGTACAATACTTGGGTCATATCATTTCGGGGAAGGTATCGTAGTCGATCCTTCCAAGATTAGAGCCATTATGGATTGGCCAACACCCACTACTATGACAGAGGTGCGCAACTTCATGGGATTAACAGGTTACTACAAAAGATTTTTTTAGGACTTCTCTTGGATTGTGCACCCCATCACTTCCCTTAAGTGGAAAGGGAAGAATTTTTTTTGGTTAGACAGATGTGAGAGCAGGCCTTCAGGACACTGAAGGAATGTCTCACTACAACACCTATTCTTATAGTGTCGGATCCACATGGTGAGTTCTTTGTATGCACAGATGCTTCGTTGGCATGCCTTGGAGGTGTCTTTGATGGGAGAGGGCAGAGTAGTGGCCTTTGGAGTCTCACAAACTCAAAGATTATGAGCTTAATTATCCAACTCATGATCTTGATCTTGTGCGGTTGTGCATGCCTTGGTTTGATGGAGGCATTTTCTTCTTGGCAGGAGATTCACACTCGGGACAACATCACTTGAGTCTTGCCACCTCTTCACGCACCATATCTAAACACTCGTCAATGATGTTGGATGGAGTTGCTTTGTGAGTATGAAATGGAGATAGAGCATGTGAAGGGGAAGGAGGATGTGGTTGCAGATGCTCTTAGTAGATAGAGACATGTGAGTATGGCCACTTCGGTGGGCATAGATTTAAGGAGTAGGATTCTTGATAACTTCCTCTTGACAGTTTCTACATTGCAGTTCGAGTAGAGATCGAGTCCCAGAGACCCCTTGAGGGGAAGTTTGATGGTTTCTCACTAGAGAAAGATGGCCTTCTCAGGCATAGAGGTCAGATTTATATTCCCAAATACGGAGGCTTGAGGCAGGACATCTTGAGAGGCACATCATGCACCCTATTCAGCCCATCCTAGGGTGAAGAAGATACACTCTACCTTGAGATATTTGTACCACTTTGGAGAGGACTTTGCGAGACATGGCTCAGTTTGTGTCATGCTATTTAGAGTGCTAGAAAGTGAAGGCCAAGCATTAGCATCCAGATGGCCTTCTCTTTCCTCATGCTATACCTGGAGTGGAAGTGGGACACCATTTCCATGGACTTTATAGTTGGGCTACCAATGTCGAGATATCACCACATGACGCCATCATGGTCACGGTTGATAAATTGACAAAAGTGGTTCATTTTTATCTGGTGAAGACCACTTATATAGCTAGTACGTAGTGGTATGGGTCTATCTTGATGAGATTTTTAGGTGCATGGGATTCCATGGAAGATTATTTGTGACCGCGACCCTTTGTACACTTCCCATTTCTGGACTACCATGCAGCATGCCCTCGGGACGAGGATTAATTTCAACACAACTTATCACCCTGAGACCGATGGACAGACCGAGAGGGTGAATCATATTTTAGAGGACATGCTCAAGATGTACGTGATGGATCATCAGGCGAGATGGGAGGAGTACCTATACTTGGTGGAGTTTTCCTATAATAATAGTTTCCAGAGTTCTATAGGTATGGCTCCTTTTCAAGCTTTGTATGGTAAAGAGTGCAGAACACCCCTTAGCTGGGACAGGTTGGAGGATAGGGTATCTCTTGGACCAGCCCTTTTGCAAGACATGGAGTAGCGGGTAGTGATGATCAGGAAGAGAGACTATAGGAGGCATAGGATAGGTAGAAGAACTATACGAGATCAGCATAGGATCGACCGTAGCTTTGATGTGGGCATGAAGGTGTTCCTTTGTGTCGAGGCCACATAAGATCCCTATCCCTTATGGAAAATGTTCTAAGTTAGCTCCTATATTCGTTGGTCCTTTTGAGATATTGAAGCGTATCGGCCCTTTGGTTTACCGTCTAGCATTTCCACCTAGTTTGTCTCACGTACATGATGTGTTTCATATTTCTATTCTTAAGAGATATATTACAGATCCTTCTCATGTGCTAGATTGGATCTCATTGCAGGTGCAGGATCAGGGGAAGGTGATGGTGGAGCCTATTTACATTATAGATCACAGGACCTTGGGACTTGAGGCGAGAGAGATTTAGATCAGGTTTGGGTGCAGTGGGACAGATATGATGAGACTGCATTTACTTGGGAGGATGCTACATTATTACGAGTTCAGTTTCCACATTTGTTCCAGTGACTTCTAGGAGGAAGTCAAGTCTAAGGGGAGGGGATGTAGTGCCCACTTCCCTTTGACACTTTTTGATATTGATCTTGATACTATTGATTATATTATGGACATTATTATGGTTTTGATTTAGTATGATGTTAGATGTTAGACCATGGATTATTGTTGATCTTGATTCAGTTATGATGCATGATGATTATTAGAGACATTTTATATGTGGATGATGATATATTATTTGACATGGATATATTATGGATGTTGTTCGGACATGTGATATTGGATATTGTGAGTAGATCTAGTATGGAAATTATTGGATGATGATATAGTTAATTAAATTGAAAATGATAATGTTGATTGCTTGATGTTGTTTTGATTCAGATATCTAGATTATTTGAGATTTTATTTATATCATTTTGGATTTTCTGATATGGCCACGAGGCCGAAGAAGGTATTTGTGTTTTATAGGTTAAAATATCACAACAATATCGGGGGATTAGAGACCAACCATATTGGAATTCTAGATGAATTCAACAAGGTCACCATGGCAACTTGTATTGTTGTGTGTGTTTGTATTTTGTTAGGGATTCCCATGGGGGGACTTCCTTTGAATGTGACCAAGGGGTTGTATGTATTTATTAATGTGGTTTCTTTTTATTAATGTTTGCATGTGTTTATTTTGTGGTGCTTTACCCCTTTCATTAGTTATTATATGTTGTGTTAATGTTGTGAATAACCATGTTGTTAAAATAAACAAATCAAATATGTCATAAGAAAGTAATTATGGAAGTTGTTGGCTCTTAAATTTAATGTTGTAAGAATGTGTAAGTGACTTTGTAAGTGATGTGTAAGTTAACTTCTGAGTGTGAAACACTCCACCTTCTTGGAAATTCGAATTTGTCCTTGGAGGCTGAATTTGGAGGCTTGTGGGACAAGTTAAACTTGTCCCATACCTCTTAAATTTAATTACCAACCATACCTATGGTTGGAGGGTTAAATTTAGACCTTCTTTATGCATTTTGAAATGACTAATTGTAAGTTTTAATTGCACTTTTCTTACATGTTTTAAATTCAGTCCTTTTGGGGTATGGGTTTGTTTTGGAGTGTGTAAGTAAATCTGTCATTTTATTTATTATGCATTGGAGAATGAAGTTGACCTTGTGTTGGGGTTGAGGATGTGTGATGTGGCATCCTACATGGATCCACCTCACCCTCTCCTCTTCCCTCTTCTATAAAATTTGAATTCCTTGCCCTGTTTTTGGGTTGTTGAATTTTGGGAGACTTCTTTGGGGTGAATTTTTTGTTGATTGGAGCTCTTGATTTTTAGAGAATTTGAAGATTGTTACATTTTTTGTTGGATATTTGGATTGCTTTGCCTTTGGATTCAAGCTTGTTGTTTTGGAATTGGAACAACTCCATCATGGAGAGGTAAGAGCTTGGCTCTTGAAATGTCCTTCTTTATGAATGTAAATGTTGTTGTGTGAATGTTTTGGTTTTTTGTGGGTTGGGTTGGGTAGATGGTGGGTAGGAATGGTGTAGGAGAAGGTTATGGGGTTTATTTTTTGGGAGGCACAAGTGTGTTTTAGGGAGGTATAAGTGTGGAGGAGTTGGAATTTGGGTTCCACCTTAAAAGAAATAGCTTGCATTTCTTTACTCGTTATGGGGTGCCATAAGAGGTTGGGGAGGCATAATAAAATGGGAGGAATAAGGGGTACTTTGGGAGGCATAAGGTTGTGTTAAGGATTGAAATTATGTGTGTGTGATGTGTGTGTGTGTGTGTGTGTGTGTGTTTGGCGGTTTGAAAATAGGTGGTGATACCCATTTCCCCATTGGGAGGCATAAGTAGCATCCCCCAAAGTTGCTTGCTCCTTTGGCTTGCTTGATGAAGCCTTAGTTTTGATTGTCATGTTTTAATGTAGTTGCAAACTACATTTTATTTTGGACTATGTTTTTATGTGAAATGTTGTTTATGTGTATTGTGGAAGCCTTGTTGCCATGAGTTGAATCACATCCTTTATTGTTGTATGGTTGGGGCTCGGGGCCAATGAAGAAGGATGGCTTCTCCTTTTCATTTGATATCTTGGTTGGGTGGAGAGTGTTGCCTTTCCCCTACCTTTGTTGTGAAAAAATTGAATGAATGAAGAAAACCACAAGTCAATATTCTGGAGCAAGGAAAAGAGACAGTTTGACAGTCCCTTCTTGAGATTAAGTTTATTGTAACCTTTCCCACCTTGTTGTGGATGATTTGTATATTAATTGCAATGGGAAGATACTTTGTATTGATAATGAAATTTGAAATTGAAATGTAAAAGAGTTATACTCTGTTTTCAATTTTATTTTTGGAAAGAAGGTGAAAGAATGATACGTACTTTATATGTTATACTTTGATAATAAATGGAAAGGAAGTTGTAAGAGTTTCATTTGAATTAATAGAAGTGTTTTGCCTTGTTCATATGATATTATTTCCTTTTGAAATCTTTTTTTGATATATAGTATGAAATCTCTGTATTGAATGTGGAAAAGTGAAACACGTGGGAAGAAAATGGATTACTCTTCCTTGTTTAAAATATATGATTTTGGAAAGGAATAGAAAGCAGAATTATTGTTTTATTGCTTTATTGAAAGGAAGAAAACCATTTAAGACTAGCATGGAATGAATTCAATGTTTTTGAATGGAAAAAAAAGGATAGTTCAATCTCTGTTTAAGAAAGTGTATAAACTTCTTTTACTTCACTATACTTGTAAAATTCCTTTATCAAATGTTTAAAAAACCCTACATTAGATAAAAGACAAATGAATTATTCATTTGGGATAAATGAGGTCAAAATGATTACAAACCATGCTAAAGCACTTAGAAAAATGTCTTAGAAAAATAAACTCTCAAATCAAGCCAAGGAAAACTGCGTAGGCCTTTTTTATGTAAAACGGTAATTTGAAATGTAATTCAATCCAACAAATTAACACTTGCAATCTATCCTAAAATATTCCTAATGAAAACATCCATGTCTGCTTGACATGTTAAAGAAGAAAGAATGACAAATTTAAAACCAAAAATCTTATAAGTTAAAGTTTACCGGTTTCTTTCTTAAAAAGTTAACGTTTTCTCAAATTTAACCCCTTAGTCTTTATAAAAATCTAAAATTAATGATTCTTGTGCAAAGAGGACATCGAGAGCTTTCCAAAAATTCCTCATTTTCCCAAATCATAGCTCCCAATGAAAGTTATGACCATTTGAAGTTTTACTTCATTTTGGCCACACAAAAGAAATCTAACTGCCAAGAAATTTTGGAAGAATTTCCCCGCGGACCCGCTGCCCCAAAATTTCCCTTTGGTTGCCTTTGGCGGCCACGCAAGCCCAAGAAAATGAACTTAACCTTTAAAAATTGCTTTGGAAAAACTTCCAAATTTTCCCCGCATCTTTGTCGGCCCATGACCAATCAAAAGCTGCCATGTGGCCTCACGAGGCAATGGGGGAGTTGCGGAAACTTTTTCACCCTTTAATTTTTCAAAAATTTGGAGATTTTTTCGTAAGTTCCTCCACATCCCCGCTGACCATGGGAAACCAATAGGTTTACCACATGGTGTCACGAGGCGCGGCAGAGGAGGACCGGACTCCTTTTAACTTAGTATTTTAAAAAAAAAAATTCTGAAAATTTTCTAAGTTCCTCTACATTCCCACCGGCCCATAGCCAATCAAGTGTTGCCACATGGCATTTTGGGCATCAACAGAGGTATGAATATTATTCTAACTTTAAACCTTTTTCCTTTTAAAAACCAAAATTTTCTAAGTTGCTTTGATGGCCCGCCGACCCGCAGCCAATCAGAGCTTGACACGTGGCGTTTTAGGTCATCGTCAAAGGTGTGGAATGTTTTATAACTTTAAACTTTTCTTCCCTTAAAATATTAAATCCTAAAAGCTCTCGATGTCCCATTGACCCGCGACCAATGAGATCATTACAAGTGGCGTCATTTGGGTTCGGCAGAGGCGTGCGTAAATTCTAACCCTTTGCATTTTTAAACCCTAAAGTCTAAAATTCATAAGTTTCCCCGCTAGTTTTTTTTTCCCACAAAGCAAATCGAGGTCGACACGTGTCTTATTTGGGCTCACGGGTGCATGCAGAGGCAAATCGTTCTCTTTTGCCTCAAAAAGAGAAAATGCACCAAATCTCTTCCGCTCCGCCGACCCATGCATGGGAAAATTTTCCTCCCTAGGCCCGCAGACTCACCTTTGGGAAAATTTTCCTTCCAAAGTCTACCGGCCCATAACTTGAAAAATATAAGGAGTTAGGAGGACTTATTTATATCATTGGAAAGGTGAGGAAATTTCCTATCTAATGGGAATGATTTAGGGAAGTTTTGAGTGCTTTAATTTTGATAAAAATCAAGTTGAATCTTTTAAGCCTGTTAGAGAGTGGGTTAGTGAGAAATTTTCCCTCCAACCTAAGTGGTTATTCTAACCCCATGTTTTGACCTTGTGTTTTGTTAATAATAGTGGTAGGGGAAATTATATAAGCTATTAATTCTATCTGGTCTTGAATCTTATTTGTGATAACTACTTCGCCTTATAATCCGGTTGTTGACACTCTTAACCAAAAAAATTATTCCATAATTTTCCTAACTAATCCTAGGTTGTTCTTGGGTCTCAAGTGGTTGTTTTAAGTGGGCATTACACTTGGTATTTCAAAATCTTGGACCATTGGGCACACTAGAAAAACTTGAGACATGAATTTTTAACCTAGTGCAATGTTGCACCTAGCACATTTTTAAATCTAGAAAATAGATTGGTTTGGAAATTGCTTTTTGTAATCATGGAAACTAAGTAAGACCTAGAATAATGAACTAACTCTCATTTTGTTCTGTGCAGGAGGCACAGAAAAGATGAGGATTCTTTTCACATAGGCTTAGACATACCACCTCTAGATCATGCGGTAGCAGCCATCCTACCAAAGATTCTATAAACTCTTCATGATGTTAATGCCGCTTTACGTGGAGGATCAGTAGGAGGGCATGTAACCAAACATGATAGAGTCACTTCCATTGAGGGAGATGCACCTCCTCCACCCAGTGAGGAGCATGGAGGAGAGAATTTCCTTGGATAGTTAGCCAGAGTTGAGTCACCATAGAAGAAACACGGTGACCGAGTCTTAGGACATGAAAGAGGTCTCGGAGCCCTAGCCTTAGGGATGAGCATGCTAGAGAGGCCTAAAGGGTATCAGACCACATCTGCAGATCACATCAGGGAGATCCTAAAGCTTTGGCCATCACATTACTCTAGTGACATAGGTGGATTTCAGGAAGAGGCCTAGTTAGTGAGCTTGAGCGGTTGCTTCAAGATCTATCCTTGTTCTAGCAACATGAAATCTCATGTTGCGATCCATCTATTAAGGGATGGAGCAGAGGAGTATGGTGGAGGAAAGAGGAGTAGAAGCTTCTTGTAATCCGAGACACTTACCTGGGAGCTCTTTGAGGAGAGTTTCAGGACCAGATATTTGTCACAGAGGTTCATACAATAGCGGATAGATGATTTTCATGACCTCCGATAGGCATCCCTCACAGTAGTAGAGTATGAGAGTAGATTTCTTGATCTACTCCAGTATGTTGAGTACATGCAGGATGAGCAGTGCGGATCCACAGTTTCATCGAGGCCTAAATCTTGACATTGGAGGTGCGGTACAGATCCATTTCCCACAAACTCTTATAGAGGCCATTGAGAAGGCCTACATAGCATAGAGACTTGGGGAAAGACCAAAGCAGGCTAGAGACCAAGTCGGGACACCCATACAACAAATGCAGGACATTAGATCAAGAGGGGGTGGTACCTCCTCCTCGTGGTGGGTAGGGTTTACGGTTCTCTTTAGACCTAGAAGCACAAATAGCAGTAGTCCCACCCACCTTATAGACCTCCATAGAGGTTTGATGGAAAGAGAGGTTGGAGTATAGGACCTCCTAGGGGTCCCATCAAGACACAGGTGGACCTAGAGCTCGGTCGGAAGGAGCTCGCAAAGTATAGACGACAGACAAACCATAGCTAGATCATTAGGATCCACACCACAAAATTTGAGAGTACCACCGGACCTGCTACACAAGGGGGAGGATCAGTCGTTGTTTTGATTATGGTGTTCCGAGACAATTTTGGAGAGACTTCCCACAAAACCCTAATAACAAGGGTAAGACACAGATATCTGAGCCTATTGTTAGAGACTTGGGATGCAGCCCTATGATTTATGTAGCGGTTGAGAAATGCCAGGCCGAGCACTAGAGCATAGTTATTGAGAGTACAGGTAGCATTGGGGGTATTCCTACCTCCATACTATTTGACTTTGGTTCTTCTGATTCTTTTATTAAACCATCTTTAGTAGAGAGATGTAGGCTGGTGGCAGTTAGGCAGGGTCATTATTGGGATGTTGAGATGGCTTCGGGAGCCAAGATCTCTGTAGACTCCTTAGTTAAGGAGTGTGTTGTGGATTTCGACCTTTCACCACTACCTCATATCTTCGTATCCTTCCTTTGGGCTCGTATGGGGTCATCTTGGGTATGGATTGGTTATCTGCTCACAGGCGGGATGGATTGTTATCACAAGACTATATCTTGTGCAGATGACCTAGGAGTTGAGTCGGTGATTTCTGGGGTCAGGAGACCCATTTTTATTCGCACCATCTCCGCTATACAACTTAAGTGGTGTGTGTGATGGGGTTGTCAAATATATGTTGTTATAGTCTAGTGACAGATCAGAGGATGGGTCTAGTGGACCATCGCTAGATGATCATCCCATTCGAGAGAGTTTGCAGATGTCTTTCTAGGGGAGCTACTAGGGTTGCCACCCCCACGTGAGATTGATTTTCATATAGATCTGGTTCCGGGAGTAGATCCTATCTCACGAGCACCTTATCAAATGACCAACCCAGAGCTCTGCGAGCTCAAGTTGCAACTAGAGGGCCTTCTGGAGAAAGGCCTTATCCTTCCTAGTGTATCCCCTTGGGGTGCGCCAGTGATTTTTTTGAAGAAGAAGGATGGATCCTTATGGTTGTGTATTGATTACCGCCAGCTGAATAAGGTAACAATCAAGAATCATTATCCCCTTCCACGTATTGATGACTTGTTTGATCAGATGAAGGGAGCCATAGTTTTCTCAAAGATTGATCTTAAGTCAAGCTATCATCAGTTGATAATTATGGAGGAAAACATTCATAAGACTACCTTTCGTACAAGATATGGGCACTATGCGTTCATAGTGGTGCCTTTTGGTTTGACTAATGCCCCCACAATATTTATGATTTTGATGAATGGGGTATTCAGGACCTTCTTAGATCACTTCATGCTCATCTTCCTTGATGACATTTTTATTTACTCACGTATACATGAGGAGCATGAGGGCACCTTCACCAGGTTCTTCAGTGTCTTCGTGAGCAACAGCTTTACAGGAACTTGGAGAAGTGTGCTTTCTTTTAGTCAGAGGTACAGTACTTGGGTCATATCATTTCAAGGGAAGGTATCGTAGTCAATCCTTCCAATATTAGAGCCATTATGGATTGGCCAGCACCCACTACTGTGATAGAGGTGCGGATTCATGGGATTAACAGGTTATTATAGAAGATTTGTTCAAGACTTCTCTCGGATTACGCACCCCATCACTTACCTTCAGTGGAAAGGGAAGAAGTTTGTTTTGTCAGACAGATGTGAGTAGGCCTTCAGGACACTGAATGAATGTCTCACTACAAGCACCTATTCTTACTAGAGTGTCGGATCCACATGTGGTGAGTTCTTTGTATGCATGGATGCTTCGTTCAGGACTTGGAGGCGTGCTTTGATGTAGGAGGACAGAGTAGTGGCCTTTTAGTCTCGTAAAATCAAATATTATGAGCTTAATTATCTAACTCATGATCTTGAGCTTGCGGTAGTTGTGTATGCCTTTGTTTGATGGAGGAACTTTCCTTTTGGCAGAGATTCACACTCAAGATAGATCACTTGAGTCTTCGCCACCTCTTCATGCATCCCAATCTAAATGCTCATCGGTGGCGATGGAGTTGATTTTTGACTATGAAATGGAGATAGAGCATGTGAAGGGGAAGGAGAATGTGGTTGTAGATCTCTTAGCAAGATGGAGACATGTGAATATTCCTAATTCGGTGGGAACAGATTTGTGGAGAAGGATTCTTCAATAGCTTCCTCTTGACAGCCTTCTACATTGCACTGAGAAGAGATTGAGTCCCAGAGACCCATTGAGGGGAAGTTTGATAGTTTCTCACTAGAGGTAGATGGCCTTCTCTAGGCACAGAGGTTGGATTTATATTCCAAGAGATGGAGGCTTGAGGCAGGACATCTTGACAGAGGCACATCATGCACCCTATTCATCCCATCTTGGGGTGAAGAAGATGCACGCTACCTTGAGACATTTGTACCACTGAGAGAGGACTTCGTAGAGATGTGGCTTAGTTTGTGTCATGATGTTTAGAGTGCCAGAAAGTTAAGGCCAAGCATCAGCATCCATCTAGCCTTCTCTTTCCTCATGCTATACCGGAGTGGAAGTGGGACACCATTTCCATGGACTTTATAGTTAGGCTACCAATGTCGAGATATCACCACGACACCATCATGGTCATAGTTGATAAATTGACAAAAGTGGCTCACTTTTCTCTAGTGAAGACCACTTATACAACTAGTGCAAGTGGCACAGTTTATCTGGATGAGATTGTCAAGTTACATGGGATTCCATGGAAAATTATTTGTGACCACAACCCTTTGTACACTTCCCATTTCTGGACTACCATGCAACATTCCCTCAGGACGAGGATTAATTTAAGCATAGCTTATCACCCCAAGATGGACATACTGAGAGGGTGAATCATATTTTAGAGGACATGCTCAGGATGTACGTGATGGATCATCATGTGAGATGGGAGGAGTACATGTACTTGGTGGAGTTTTCCTACAATAATAGTTTCCAGAGTTCTATAGGCATGGCTCCTTTTTAGGCTTTGTATGGTAGAGAGTGTAGGACACCCCTTAGCTGGGATAAGTTAGAGAACAAGGTATATCTTGGACCAGCCCTTTTGTAGGACATGGAGCAAAGTAGGTAGTGATGATCAGGAAGAGACTATAGGAGGCATGGGATAGGCAAAATAAGTACAAAGATCAGCATCGGATCAACCATAGCTTTTATGTGGGCATGAAGGTATTCCTTCATGTCAGGCCACATAAGAGCCCTATCCATTATATAAAACGTTCTAAGTTTGATCCTATATTCGTTGGTCCTTTTGAGATCTTGGAGCGTATCAGCCCTTTGGCTTACCGTCTAGAGTTTCCACCTACTTTTTCACATACATGATGTGTTTCATGTTTATGTTCTTAGGAGATATATTGCAGATCCTTCTCATGTGCTAGATTGGATCTCATTATAGGTGCAGGATCAAGGGCAGGTGATGGTGAATCCTATTGCATTATCAATCATAGGACCCTTGGCCTTCGAGGCGAGAGAGATATTGATGATCAAGGTCCAGTGCGGTGGGATAGATATGATGAGACTGCAGCTACTTGGGAGGATGCTACATTATTACGAGTTCAGTTTCCACATTTGTTCTAGTGACTTTCAGGAGGAAGTTGAGTCTAAGGGGAGGGGGATGTAGTGCCCACTTCCCTTTGACACTTTTGGATATTGATATTGATTGATATGTTGAATATATTATGGACATTATTATGGTTTTGATTTAGTATGATGTTAAATGTTAGACCATGGATTATTGTTGTTCTTGATTCGATTATGATGCATGATGATTATTAGTGACACTTTAAATGTGGATGATGATATACTATTTGACATGGATATATTATGGATGTTGTTCAAATATGTGATATTGGATATTGTGAGTAGATCTAGTATGGAAATTATAGGAGGGTGATATAGTTGTTAATTAAATTGAAAATAATAATGTTGATTGCTTGATGTTGTTGTGATTTAGATATCTAGATGATTTGAGATTTTATTTATATCACAACAATATCAATTGGATTGAGACCAACCATATTGGAATTCTAGATGAATTCAACAAGGTCACCATGGTAACTTGTATTGTTGTGTGTGTTTGTATTTTGTTAGGGGTTCCCATGGGGGACTTCCTTTGAATATGACCAAGGGGTTGTATGAAATTATTAATTTGGTTTCTTTTAATTAATTTTTGTATGTGTTTATTTTTGTGGTGCTTTACCCCTTTCATTAGTTATTATATGTTGTGTTAATGTTGTGAATAACCATGTTGTTAAACTAAACAAATCAAATATTTCATAAGAAAGTAATTATGGAAGTTGTTGGCTCTCAAATTTAATGTTGTAAGAATGTGTAAGTGACTTTGTAAGTGATGTGTAAGTTAACTTCTAAGTGTGAAACACTCCACCTTCTTGGAAATTCGAATTTGTCCCCAGAGGCTGAATTTGGAGGCTTGTGGTACAATTAAAACTTGTCACATACCTCTTAAATTTAAATACCAACCATACCCATGGTTGGATGGTAAAATTTAGACCTTCTTAATGCATTTTGAAATGACTTATTGTAAGTTTTAATTGTACTTTTCTTACATGTTTTAAATTCAGTCCTTTTGGGGTATGGGTTTGTTTTGGAGTGTGTAAGTAAATCTGTCATTTTATTTATTATGCATTGGAGAATGAAGTTGACCTTGTGTTGGGGTTGAGGATGTGTGATGTGGCATCCTACATGGATCCACCTCACCCTCTCCTCTTCCCTCTTCTATAAAATTTGAATTCCTTGCCTTGTTTTCGGTTGTTGAACTTTTGAGAGACTTCTTTTGGGTGAATTTTCTTGTGGATTGGAGCTCTTGCTTTTGAAGAATTTGAATATTGTTGCATTTTTGTGTTGGCTGTTTGGATTGCTTTGCATTAGATTCAAGCTTGCTGTTTTGGAATTGGAACCACTCCATCATGGAGAGGTAAGAGCTTGGCTCTTGAAATGTCCTTATTTTATGAATGTAAATGTTGTTGTGTGAATGTTTTGGTTTGTTTTGTTGGTTTTTGGGTAGATGGCATAGGAATGGTGTAGGAGAAGGCTATGGGGTTTATTTTGTGGGAGGCACAAGTGTGTTTTAGGGAGGTATAAGTGTGGAGGGAGTTGGGAGTTGGGTTCCACCTTAGAATAAATATCTTGCATTTATTTACTCGTTATGGGGTGCCATAAGAGGTTGGGGAGGCATAAGAAAATGGGAGGAATAAGGGGTAATTGGGGGAGGCATAAGGTTGTGTCATGGATATAAAAATGATATATATATATATATATATATATATATATATATATATATATATATATAAAATATGGATTTGGTGGTGATATCCATTTGCCCATTGGGAGGCATAAGCAACATCCCTCATAGTTGCTTGCTCTTTTGGCTTGCTTGATGAAGCCTTAGTTTTGATTGTCATGTTTTAATGTAGTTGTAAACTACATTCTCATTTTGGACTATGTTTTTATGTGAAACAAAATGTGGTTTGTGTGTATTGTGGAAGCCTTGTTACCATGACTTGAATCACATCCTTTATTGTTGTATGGTTGGGGCTCAGGGGCCAATGAAGAAGGATGGATTCTCCTTTTCATTAGATATCTTGGTTGGGTGGAGATCGTTGCCTTTCCCTGCCTTTATTGTGATCAAATTGAAAGAATGAAGAAAACCACAAGTTGATGTTCTCGCAACAAGGAAAAGAGACAGTTTGACAAATCCCTTCTTGAGATTAAATTTATTGTAACCTTTCCCACCTTGTTGTGGATGATTTGTATATTAATTTCAATGGGAATATAATTTGTATGGACAATGAATGTTGAAATTCAAAATGTGAAAGAGTTATACTCTGTTTTCTATTCTTGGAAAGAAGGTGAAAGAATGATACATACTTTATATATTATACTTTGAAAATAAATGGAAAGGAAGTTGTAAGAGTTTCATTTGAATTAATAGAAGTGTTTTTCCTTATTCATATGATATTATTTCCTTTGGAAATATTTGTTTGATATACAGTATGAAATCTCTATTTGGAAAGTGGAAAAGTGAAACACGTGGGAAGAAAATGGATTACTCTTCCTTGTTTAAAATATATGATTGTGGAAAGGAATAGAAAGTTGCATTCTTGTTTTATTGCTTGATTGAAATGAAGAAAACCATTTAAGACTAACATGGAGTGAATTCAATGTTTCATTGCATGGCAAAAAAAAAAGGAATAGTTCAATCTCTGTTTCTGAAAGTGTATAAAATTCTTTTACTTCACTGCATACTTGCAAAATTCCTTTATCAAATGTTCAAACAACCCTGTTGTTAGATAAAAACAAATGAATTATTCAATTGGGATTAATGAGGTCAAAATGATTCCAAACCATGCTAAAGCACTTAGGAAAATGTCTTTAAAAAAAGAAACTCTCAAATCAAGCCAAGGCAAACTGCATGCCTTTTGGTGTATAAAAACTAGTAATTTCGAAATGCAATTCAATCCAAAAATTCACACTTGAAATCTATCCTAAAATATTCCTAATGAGAACATCCATTTTTTTTTACATTTTAAAGAAGAAAGAATGAAAAATTTAAAACCAAAAATATTATAAGTTAAAGTTTACTAGTCTTTCTTAAAAACCTGCAGAATGTTTTCTCATATTTGACCCATTATACTTTATCAAAATTTAAAATTAATGATTCCTGTGCAAAGAGGACATCAAGAGCTTTCCAAAATTCCTTATTTACCCAAATCTAATCTCCCAATCGAAATTTATGACCATTTGAAGTTTTACTTCATTTTGGCCACAAAAAAAATCTAAGCTGTCAAGAAATTTTGGAAAAAATTTCCTCGCGGACCCGCCGCCCCAAAATTTCCTTTGTTACCTTTGGCGTCCGTGTGGGCCCAAGAAAATGAACTTAACCTTTAAAAATTTCTTTGGGAAAATTTCCAAATTTTCCCCGCATCTCGCCGGCCCGCAGCCAATTAGAAGCTACCATGTGGCCTCATGAGGCAACGATAGAGTTGTGTAAATTTTTTCACCCTTAGCATTTTTCAAAAATTTTGAGAAAATTTTCTAAGTTCCTCCGCATCCCCGCTGACCCACAGCCAATCAGGTGCTGCCACGTGGCATCATGAGGTGTCGGCGGAGGACCGGACTCCTTTTTAACTTAGTGTTTTCAGAAATTTTCTGGGAAAATTTTCTAAGTTCTGCCGCATTCCCACCAGCTCACAGTAAATCAAGTGCTTCCATGTGGAGTTTTGGGCATCAGCAGAGGCACAGAGATTATTCTAACTTTAAACCTTTTTCCTTTTAAAAATGAAAATTTTCTAAGTTGCTCCGATGACTGTCGACCTCACCCAATCAAAGCTTGACACGTGGCATTTTGGGCTTCGTCGAAGGTGCGGAACTTTTTGTAACTTTGAAATTTTCTTCCCTTAAAATCTTAAATCCTAAAATTTCTCCAACACCCCATTGACCCATGACCAATAAGATCATTACACATGGCGTAATTTGGGTCATGAGGCATGCGAAAATTCTAGTCCTTTACGTTTTTAAACTCTAAAGTTTAAAATTTGTTATCTGTAAAATTGACTAGAGAAATTTTACAGGTAACCATACCAAATTTTTGTTTTGGTTCCCTGCCAAGATCCCTTAGCGTTTGGAATGGCATAAAATCCCTTTCTGGAGAATCTAGTTTTTCGAACTTAGTCATTTCGGTCCTTTTTTGGCTGGGCGCAGCTTCTGCATTCATGCAACATCAAATGTATTTATGCCCTCTTCTACACCTTTGGCATACTCTCTATCGTGTCAAAATAAAAATGTTACGCATTCCAAACTTGCGCAAGCGCGCATGCACCCACCGTCAACAAGAAAATGTTGCACCCTTAAGCAATGCGCCAAAGCACTTAGAACCCCATGTTGACAGTCTTGAATTCGCACTAAAGCGCAGGTTATTTCTTACTGATAGATGCATAACCATGCCAAAGGGCACAAATATTTTCATGTCGACATGTGTTTTGGTGTGCCCTTTGAAAAATTTGGTGGCACATTTATTACACTTTTGCTATATATAGGTGCATCCACCCTGTCATTTTCACGATTGAAAAACACGTGAAAATTTTATTCCTCTGCACCTGTCAGCACTCCTGTCATCCTCGTGTCGCTTTACGTCATGTTCATGGACCCCACTTCATTTCTTCCAGTCTATATATCTCTGGTAAGTGGTCCTTACTTTTCTTGTGATATTTGTTTGTTGGTTTTCTGTGGTTGTGCTTGTTATAAAAATAATAAATGAACCTAAGAGGCTTCCCCCAAACCAGTTTCACCCTCCTCCCGTGATCTCGCTTGGCTCGGAGGGCTTTGTCTCAAAAGTGATCCAAGAGCCTCTTTGCTCTCGTCCCCTTCACTATCAAAATCATCTTAGTGAGGCCTAAAACCACAAACCTGTCCAAGAAGAGAGAAAATGAGGAGTTATTACATAAAACCGGACCGCGGTTTTCCTTTGGTGTAAACGCCATCACTGTTGCATAAAAACACATGATCGCACCAAGGGCGCACTATCTTTCCCGCAACATGCACCTTCCCTCGCGCCCTTAAGAATCTTATAATCACGATGCATGATGCAAGCACAATCCCGCCTACATCAACACTGAATGTCATGCGAGCTCTACCTACGCAGCGCCAAAAGCCCCTTGGCACACTTTGACTTGATGATGTAACCTTTAATGTTGCGCCCTAGTGCGCCAAAATATTCTCGCAACATGTTCCATTTCTGCGCCATTGGCGCATCCTACTTCCATGCAACACCAAAATTGTTTGCACCTAGTTTAAACCTTACACAATGGCGTAGGCACAAATCCTTCTACAACAACACTGATGTTATGTGTAATTTTCCTACACCCTGTGCCCTTTGGTGCTATTTTCTTCCTTGCAACACTCTACATCAGTGCGCCATACTTTATTGACCATGCAACCTGCAAGTATAGTTGCGCCCGCACCGTAAGCATCTAAATTGTTAACTCCTCATTTTGTAAAGCCTTGATGGATAATCTAACAACTAACATGGCTCTTCTGCGTTGGACTTCACTCCTTCTTCTTGCAGATCAGCAACTAAACTCAGATTCGCATATGTCTACATCAAGCAAAAGGCCAACCAAGTCAAAGGGTAAGGCCAAACTCATAGAAGAAGAAATGAAATACAAGTATCAAAGGGTCAGGATGCCCAATCCCATGCAGAATGTGACTTAGACATCAGAGATTCTCGAGCTTGGCCATATAGACATGGAATATTTTTGGGCCAGAACCAGAAGGGTCACAGGCAGTCCTTGGATGGACAAATTGGTTGGCAGTGGTCTACACTTCACTGGGGGAATTCCCATTAGTGCAGTAAATAATGAATTCATGATGGTGGTGGCCCGCTACTATAACAAAGACACGAGGTTTTTCGAGAATGAAAAGGGCGAGGTCATAATTAACCTCACCGCCAAGCACTTGAAATCATGATGGGTATTCCCCACCATTGGAATTTTGTGGCTATAAGCCAAGAATACTGCATAAAGGCATGGGAAGAAAATGAAGACAAATGCATGTAGTTAATGAACAAAGTGTATCTAAAAAATAAGAAGGTAATAACCAGGTGGCCGTAGGTTATTCACCGTAGTGACTTCTCGAGAGGAATTGAGTGACACCATTACCTTTCTGAGTAGGGTGTTTGGGCTTTCTGATGCCCATTAATTCCACAAATGGATGCTTAGGTATCTAGAAACAATGAACAAAAATGTGCCTGATCAGCATTTTGAGTGGGTAGAAATCATCAAGCAGCACCATCTCTGAGCAGCTCCAACAACTCACCACAATGGGGAGGTTCTACATGAACTCCTACGTAGTCTACGCTGCAGCCTCTAGAGAGAGACTATCCAAAGCATTGAGCCGATGCGGGGTGTGGCCCCAAGTAAAAATATATGAATATTATCTAGAGTTGAATGGAAAATAGTATCCCATAGTTTAGTAAGATCAACGATGCCTTCTTCTACGGCATCATCTTCCTATTGAGGCCAAATATGACTCACGGTCGGATGACCAAGAGCATAGTAATTGCAACCGAGAAGTGGGGGGCGTTATTTACGTAATTCCCCACTTTCACCTATCTTAGAGCAGCCAACTTCTTGGGGGAGCCCACCAAGTTACCAAGGTATGCAGGCCCTAAGTTGATCCTGTTGGAGCTATCCAAACACTCATAACATATCACGAGAAGTGCCTAAAAAGGAAGAAGGGTGGAACTCCTTTCCCCCTCACAGTGGGCAAGTACACCTGCACTTCTCACACCAAGGATTGGGAAATGTTCGCAGAGCTGGAACTGCTCAACCTGAAGCACAATTTTCCGGCAAGGCCAACCTTCGATCCACGAAATTGCCTCCCAAAGGAAAAGCTCGATCCAATCCACGTTCCACAGATCGAGGATATCTACATCGACCTGTATCACGAGGTCGAACTCAGAAGAAAGGATCACTCCCGCCTGGCCCTAGCAGAAATTATTCAATATGGCGTGGCCATTGTTCCGAAAGGTTTCCAAACAACCGATCAAGAAGTTGATCAGGTATATCTAGATACGAGACGGGGACAACTGGCCATTTACCGATATTGACAGGGAAAGGGCACCTCAGACTATTGAGGAGAGGGTTAAGGGCACATTGCAGAGCACACAGAGCATTGGTGCAGGTATAACGGGCTCATCTACCTTGGGGTAGACTTCACCATGTCCCCTTTAGGCAATGCACCTGCAGGCCAAAGCATTTTCCAAAGGGAAAAGGAAAAGAAAAAGAGGGAGAATCGATCTCCGCTCAAGAAGAAGCTCTTGAGAGCCCTCCTCTACCACACAAGAACAGGTAGTAAGCTTGGTATCACCTGAAGAGGAAGAAGCGGCAGTGAGTGTTCTGACGGGCACATCCACTCAGGATGTTGCCACTACTACAACTATTGAGGTTCCCTCCATCCCTTCTCCCTCTCCCCCTTCCCCTCCTCATGTCACTCAACCAACCATTCCTTTCGTTGTGCCTTCTCCCCCATCTTCTACTGTTCCCCCTTCCTCTTCCTCCATCTTCTCTTCCCTCACTGAGCTGTCCCCCACCATTTCTTCTCTCATCTCTCAGCTCCCTTCCACCCCCACGACCCTCCTCCTCCAAAGTGTCTCCTCCTCCCGTGAGCACTTTGTTGGCCTCTCTCTCAATTCCGCCACCAAGTGTCTTGACGCATTTCCCCTCATCCACTGCAGCTGCTCCTTCTTCCACCTCTAGTCCCACTCCCTTAAGTCCAGCATGGATCTCCCAGCACCTGAGCCAGCATAAGAGGAAAGTCCCCATTGCACCTTATGGACTTCTCTATCATCCCAAAAAATGGGCTAAGAATTAAAAACCTATAACCCGCTTCTCTCAGAGTGCATCGGGAGAAAGAGTAATGGAGATCGTGTATCCCGATCCCACAAAGGATAAAAAGGATATGTCCCCTACAGATTATACAATGACGCAGGTCACAATGGGAATGTCATCTGAGAGCCTTCAAGGAGAGGCCCTATCTATGGTGGATGCCCTTTGCAAGAAGCTTCAAGAAGCAAAGGAAGAGAAGAGGCTACTAAAAGAGCAGAATAAACATCTTCTCCATGCCCTGCAGAAAATGGATAGTGCACCTCCTATAACTGCCACTAAAACTCCTGAGGCCCTTAGTCAGGATAAGATAAACAAATATGCCAAGATTGGTGAACAAGGCATGGCATTATCCACCTGGAGAGACCAGATCCTCAAAGATAGTGAGGAAGTAATCGTCAAGTTCACCGAGCTGTATCAGAACATTGATCAAGTGAACAAGGAACTCCAGGTGATTGTAGGACCTATCTCTGAAGAGTTGGACCATGCTAGGTTGTAACATGAGACGTTCCAGAAGATGGTCAACTGCTCAGTCAATGATTTAGTTAAATTCGGCGTCTTTGATCACCCCAGAGCACCCAAAAAGTCCTTGCTGCTTTGGACTATTGGGTCGATTAGATGGAATTTGTCCTGGAGAAGATAGACAAGGTCAAGGAGGAAGCCCTAAATGCAATGCATCAAATGGAGCAAATTTTCCTAAGGATGTCTCTAGGCTTGCTCACTCCATCATACGCCTTGAGGAAGGCAAATGAAACCATTCGGATCTTCAAAGAGATCGTCTCGCAAGGGCTAGGGCCAAAAGCTACTTTTGACACTGAATCCATCAATAACCTTCTGGCTTGCCATGATTTTGTAGGGTACCTAATGGAGGTAGGTAATGAATACTTCAAGCTCCCAAAAAAACTCAAGAGATGAACGAGAGACTTGTGAAGTCATCGGCGATCACACCAAGGGTCCTACCTAAGATTAACTCCAGCTGATGATCAGCAAATTCATGGAGTATCGGGCTTAATTCCACATTGCCTCTCCTGAGTAAAAGCAGGATACTCCCTTCCAACCATGGGGACGACGATGAATAGCCTTCCTCCTCTTGGATTTCTTTTTGTAATATTTAAAAGTATGTTGGCACAAACGATGACATCATCCATGTTGCACCATGGGATGTTGTCATCCACCAAGTTGCCCCAAAAGTCAACAGTTGACTTTTAGATATTTTGTAAATATTTTGTAATTAGTGGTTGGTTTCTTTTTCCTTCTCTCTTCTTCTCCTTCTATATATACTTGAATACTTGTTGTATTCAGGTGGTGGACACTTTTTAGATGAAAAATAGAAGTGAGAAGAAAAGGCTTTGTACTTTTTGTAACAGAAGAAAATATTAATACAATATTGAGACTTTGTGCTAAATACCTGTGTTATGCATCAGACCTTTCTTATGTTAGATCTGTACGTTTATTCTATTGGATCTATCTCTACTTTTTTATCATTTGTTCATCAGTATTGCTTTGCTCGTTTATGCAAGTAGGTTTGGCTCCATTTATTACCAATCCCAAAACATAAACCCTCTGACCTTTCTACTTTGGAATTCATTTCTTTTCTCCCTTCGGATCTATCTTATCTTCATCTTTCCCTTCATTCCTTTCTTTTGTAGTTGGAAACACCTCTACTGGGATGAGATCCCAAACCCCGAAGGTAGAATATTGTGAGACTTGCATGATTCTTGCTAGTAGAATAACAATAAACTAGTTTCACTTTTTTGTCTCAAAGAGGGGCTATGCCCTACACATTGTTGGCTCATCTATCCATAGATCTGCTCTCACGATAGATTTTGGACCAACAAATTCATAAGTTTCCCCGAGTATTTTTCCCCCTTGATGAATCAAAGGTCGAGACGTGTCCTCTTCGGGATCATGGGCGTGCGAGAGGCAAATTGTGATCTTGTCTCAAAAAGGGAAAATGTGCCAAATCTCTTCTTGATCCACCGGCCCACGCATGGGAAAATTTTCCTCCCTAGGCCCGTGGACTCACCTTTGGGAAAAGTTTCCTTCCAAAGTCCGTTGGCCCACAACTTGAAAAATATAAGGAGTTAGGAGGACTTCTTTATATCATTGGAAAGGTGAGGAAATTTCCTATCTAATGGGAATGATTTAGGGAAGTTTTGAATGCTTTAATTTTAATAAAAATCAAGTTGAATCTTTTAATCCTGTTAGAGAGTGGGTTAGTGGGAAAGTTTCCCTCCCAACCTAAGTGGTTATTCTAACCCCATGTTTTGACCTTGTGCTTTGTCAATAATAGTGGTAGGGGGAAATTCTCTAAGCTATTAATTCTATTTGGTCTTGAATCTTGTTTGTGATAACTACGCCTGTAATGTCTGTTTGTTGACACTCTTAACCAAAAAAACATTATTCCATAATTTTTCCTAACTAATCCTAGGTTGTTCTTGGGTCTCAAGTGGGTTTTTTTAAGCGGGCATTACATCTAGTCATTAGTTGATAGATGGAATGGAGTAGAGAATAAATACTAAAAATCAATAATGTTCAAAAGTGATTGCCTAAAGTAACTCAAGAAAGTGAAGCCAAACAAGATCACAAACATGAAAAGAATAAGGTGTTTGATAATGGTCATGAAATGGCTTGAATCTAGCTCAAGTCTTCTTGATAATGTCTTAAATTTGCTGAAGCTTCTCCAAATTTTTCACAGAGGAAGAATCTTTTTTCTTGCTCATGTTAATGGGATGTCTATGGAAATAAAGGATTTATTATAATTTATAAGGTGCCAAAATTGGGAAGTCATAAAAAAATTGAAAGGAGAATTGGGAAATGAGATGTGGGTAGTCGTTAAATGATATGCATTATTCCAATGTTTATTTTATGATGATAGATGTAGAGGACATGGGAGTGAGGAGTCTAATCGGTTGAATACTGAGATGGAATGGAGTGGAGAAGCAATACTAACAATTAGGAAGCTTCTCCAAATTTTGCACAGCGGAAGAATATTTTTCTTTCTCATGTTGATGGGATGTCTCTGGAAATAAATGATTAATCAGAATCTTATAAGGTGCCAAAAGTGGGAAGTCATAAAAAAAATTGAAAGAAGAATTGAGAACTGAGATATGGGTAACTTGTTAAATGATATGCATTGTTCAAGTGCTTATTTTACTGATGATAAATTTAGAGGACATGGTCTCAAGTGAGATTAAAAAACTCATTCTAGTCATTAGTTGGCAGATGGAATGGAGTGGAGAAGCAAAACTAATAATCAAGAAGGTTCAAAAATGATTGTCGAAAGTAACTCAAGAAGCAAGAATCACAATGTGAAATGATAGTAAGTGACAACCTGCAAATTGACGACCTTTGGAATATCAATTATCTTGGTGCATAGCATAAAGATTCCCATTTTGGAAAATCAGCACTCAAACACAAGGATGCACTCAAGTTGGTGTTAAGTATTCGGAATGTGGTAGACCACTAATGAAATACATGGAAATAAATTCTGTCATCACAAAGATATGTGCGATGAATGATACATTTAAATCTTCTCACTGAAAGTTTCATACTAACTACAAAGAGAACAATTGCAAATTAAATCCTTGGAATGTTTATGTAGGGAATGAAAATAAAAGTAGCACCGAAGATGTTGCAAAGTCTTCTACATGCCAAATTGTCCAACATAGTAAGACAAATGAGCCTAATTTGCTATCATTTGGGTTTAAGATGGTTTCCTCATCTCTGGTGCAAATCTTAACATCCAACTTAAAATAAATTGAAATTGGAAAAGATAAAACTAGGAGCATAAATTTTTACCATGACTTGTTCATAGAGTTTAGATCTCCATGAAAACAATAATAATTTGAAAACAAAATTTAGAAATTCTAGTTTGATCGCACCAGCTCAAATGGGATTTTGGGCGAAAAACACAGGAAAACTTTCAAAAAATTAATTAGCTTCATAAGTGAATTGCAAAAACATACAAAGTAGGTATGGAAGAAAACCTGGATTATCTCTATGTGCTGCTCTATCTTTCTTTTCTCCTCTTATCTTAACTTGTTCCCGTGATCTCTCTGTTAGATTTGTATATTGTGTGTACTGAATTTGTTTCTCCTCTGTGTTTTATAACTTTCTTGAGCTCTAAATATGCTCACTGATTCTCTATTTTTAGATCATGCAACTCAATGGATTTCATTATTCCTAGCTCATGCAACCTGTAATACTATCTTAACTCCACTTATCTTCTTCTATAAGATCATGCATGCGCTAAAAACAAAATGGGCTAACTCCACTTAAAGCCAAGAATAGAAAAATCATCATTTCATCAAATTTAACATAGTGATGTGAATGTACGCAAAACCCTTTCCCATAGGGGAATGCCTTCGGCGTAAAGACAAAAATAATGTGATAAAATTATTAAATAATATGATATGTGTAAAATAAAAGATAGGAGCCTCAAAATTGATATTTATTTACATTTTTCAAATAGATGTATAGAAAATATTTAACTAGTGACTATAACTATGAAGATTTAAAGAATTATATAGACTACCAAATGCCATAAAATTGGAAAAATCGATAATCCTAATAGTGTATGTATGGGGATAATGCAATTATTTATATACATGACATTTTCATAATCCATATAAGCCTCATTCACATGTTTTTCTTATCTAGAGAATCACTCGGATATTGATCTCCTTCACTCCACCCCAAATATGGAGTTTATGTCCCAAAAATATGTAAGAAAAATTTCTATGATAATCTAGAAAAAATACAAACATCATTGATATTCATTGAACCATTCAAGTAAAGAAAAATTAATAGTGATAAAAAATTAAATTATAATGCATTTTGATAATAATCGTGTATATTACAATTGTCTCAATCCTTTCCTTCGAATTCATCTAAAGACTAGTAGAGCCTATACACTAAAAATCTTAATTTTATTACAAGTGCGTGTGTACGTGCATGCGTGTGTGTGTGCGTGTGTGTGTGTCTGTTTGTGTGTGTGTGTGTGTGTGTGCGTGTGTGTGTGTGTGTGCATGTGTGTGTGTGTGTGTGCACGCACGCATGCGTGCATGTGTGTGCGTGTGTGTGTGTGTGTGTGTGTGTGTGTGTGTGTGTGTGTGTGTGTGTGTGTGTGTGTGTGTGTGTGTGTGTGTGTGTGTGTGTGTGTGTGTGTGTGTGTGTGTGTGTGTGTGTGTGTGTGTGTGTGTGTGCGCGTGATATCATAGACTATGTTTCTAAAAACAATCACAATTCTTATAATAGTCCCACAACAAACTAGAAAATGACGGAAAATGAATGAAAAATGGAAGAATAGAAATAAAATAATGCCCGAATAGATAACACCATAGAGATGAGTGAGATTGAAGTGGTTGAAAACATAAGAAGATTTCAAATTCATTAAAAAGGTAAGCATGTGAATAAGATTCTAACTTATATCACCATAAATAAACCAATACTATTGCAATTAATTAGTCTTGTACCAAAATTATTTTTCTAAATATTTTCCCATTTTGATGTGTGTATGGATATATTGTAAAGTAAAATAATAACCATGTTCTCAAAGATGGAGGTTTTCAATATCACAAGTACGATGTTCATACTCTATTCAAAGAAGTGGCCCTCAAGATCCTTTTCAAGAATTGGTTAATATTGGCCTTCATAAGTACGCACCATGTTTTGTAAATAATTGTAAAAGATTTTTATGAGAACCAACTAGCTCTAAAAATGTTTAGATTTCAGTCGAGGAATTAAAAATAGAGGGTTAAGTCATATTCTATGCTTTGGAGAAATGACATAATATCAAATATAATAATTTGATCAAACTCTTATTAATTTTGTATATGAGGAGTTAGATGAGTCCACTCAATATGCATTTTAGAAAAAAAAATCTTTTTTCAATAATTGAAACCAATGATATGTGGAATATATTGGATATTTTATGGTTTTAAAAATCTCTTGAAGCGTGACATTGGTCTCTTCAACATCCAAAATAATCGGTGGTTGGGAAGCTCTGTGATTTTAATTTTCATGATGTCATCAAAGTCAAAATAAAAAGTATGTTAGAATATATTACAAGCATAATGATTGTTGAGTCATTTGATTAAGAAGAAGAAATATAGAGGTATACATGTCTCAATTTTTACATACGAGATGGATATGTATATGTATATATGTGTATGTGTATGTGTCTGTGTATGTGTATGTGTATGTGTATGTGTATGTATGTATGTATCAAAACATAAAACCATTATTCAAACTATGTTCAATACCGTTAACATGGTACACTAAAAAAATGAAAGGTCTTTTTCTCATGTATGATGACACCAAATGTCTTAAGGATGATTTTCCGTTACTTCTTGGATTTGTTAAGTTATGAAAGGATAAGAAAAAAACTAAATAAGCTAACCAATAGAAAAAAAGATTGAATTCCATATTCAATAAAGACATTTCAATTTAATGAAAACACTATTTTCATGGATTTGGTAGTCTGAATGTGGGAGGATGAAGTCAAAAAGAAATTTGAAGAAACAATATATCTTCAAATAGGTGGAGACATTCCACAAAAAATAGACCGGTTGTCTACTATGGCCCTCTATTAAAAGAATATGGTAGTCTAGATAATTTAAGTTCACCTCCTAACTATAGGAAATCTATAATATTATTTTTAGTTAGCTTTGTGACATGCATATTGTGTTAGCATGAAATTATAGTTTTCCTCTATATTCAAAAAAATATACAAATTCTTAAAGCTAAATGAAAAGGTGTAGGAGACCTACATAGAATAAAAGAATTAAATGAATCTAATTTGAAACAATTGAATTTTTAAAAAATAGGGTATATGTCTATCGAAACATCAAGGATTTACCATATATTTCCATTTCTTAAGAGAAGTACATCAAATACTTTGGTATTTGATGATTTGGGGAAAATGAAATCTTGTCTCGATTAAAGTTTATAGGTTACATTCCTTGAATAAATTCAGTATGGATCAATGGAAGTCTCCAAAGTTTATCCCAAAACCATTTTATCGTAACAGGAGGAGCTCGGTAAAATAAAATGTTTCAAACATTTCAGAGTCTTGGGGTGGAATGTTAAAAAATCGGGACCTAACTCGAATTATTATTGTTATGTCCCATTTTTTACATTTTTCCTTTTTGCGAGAGTTTTCATAGGATAAATCTTTAGCATCTTCAATAAGGCACAAGCCTTCAAGATGGTGAGGAAAACCAATGTATGCATTAGTAAAAGTAGAATTAGTATGTGGCGTTGGTGAACCTCAAGAGAACTGGTGCATAATTTTCCTCCCTACATTTAATGAAACAAAGGAACATTTGTAAACAACAAGCGCAGAAACTTTTACAACATGTGGCATGTTTCTTAGGTACTAATATCGCATTCAGCAACCTTCCTATGAGCACCTTTTGCTACGTTATTCTAGAAGGGTCCGTAGAATCATATCTTTTATAAATTATAGAAATAAGTTGTTAATAGGTTTCAAAGCGATGTTCAACTTTAGAGGTATATTTTGTAATATATTTTAAAATTGCTTGTCTTGATAGAACAAGTTGTCAATAAACATTTGTGTGCCAAATGGACAACATGTCAGGATTGTGTGTATTTAATCTTTCGTCATTCCAGGATGGTACGTATTTTTTTCTTCTCGACTCATCAACATAAAGCAAGGATTCGGTTTGTAAAGACCACAGGGTACAATACATACATTGAAGTTCAAATCCTTTTTGTAAGCATGTTTGTTTGCTACATTTTTTATGCCTCTGAACGCTATTCACCAACTCCTCATAATATACAATGAAATCATATGAAAGTATTCAATCAATATCTAGAAGGAAAGGGTCAAGGAGACGTTTTCCCTTGTGTTCCAAGAAGAAATGTATTGATCAAAGTATTTTCTTACCTCTTCAAATTCCTCGGTATTTACTCAATTTAAAGTGTCAACGTTGGGTGCAGTTTCCAAGGCCATGGACATGTGTAGAACCTCAGTATTTCCACTCATATTTAAGTAGTAAAAGAAATGGATATAAGCAACAGACTCTATTTTAAAAATGTGTCCATATAACTAAGGAAGCGTAAGTTGAGTGAAAAACCTATACCAATGGTCAACGACATGCATGTGTTTTTCTAGAATTTCCTTCCTAAAAATTTTGAAACACAAGTGCATGTATAAATATGTGAGGTGAGGATTCGAAACAAAATTTACAACTCTCAAACGTGAGCATAGCCAAACATCCAACGACAACATTCCAAACATAACTTTGTGAAATTCAAACCATTTTGTATCTTCCACAATTAGAGTGAAAAACAAGGCTTGTGACTCTAGAATTTGTACAATCAATCATGTCAATTGCAATCGAGTCATGTTCCAATAAGACCTTGTACCATGGAGGTTTTCCCAAAATTGCATCAAACGTTTGAAAATCCTAGAATTTGGAAGATCTCTTAGTCTTTGTTTAAGTCCACCACTGTAGCCGACATGTGGTCTTCTATGTTATTTTCACAAAAATAGAATTTGTGTTTTGGCTTCAATAGTGCATGATAAGATTCAAAAGGAAGTAACGAAAGAGTGGGTTTTTTCCAAATCTACCATCATGATACTGCATCAAATGAAGAACATATTCATTCAAATGAAGCTTCCTTAAACATAACATTTTGAACATCACTTGCTCATAGGGAAAAGAGAATGGAATGCCATTGTAAAAATCCCTTATGTATTATACTCATTCACAGGTATTATAACTATGTCTGGCCAATTTATGGGTACAGTTCGGGAACCCAACTGCGGTTGGAGGTAATCTCAAATGGTGTACATTATTTCAATTTGTGTGTTAGGAAGGACATTCACAAATGAGGAAGGTTGATAGTGCACATCATTAGCTAGGGGGATGTCCAAGTTATCATCAACAACATGTGAAGGTTCGTCAATAGGGTCATTAATTGTTGTATGTCTCAAATAGGTGAAGACATTACTAAGGTCAATGGGGATTGCAGAGACCGCAACCTCGTCAACAAGGACATCATTTTGTAGTATGTTATTACAGGTCGTGCATGAGATGCACCCTGCAAACAAATAAATCATATGCTCTATTTTCCTTCCCCTTTCTTTTCACCACCAAAATGTCAACATCACTCACCATGTCCAGTAGAGTACGTGTAATTAATCTGATATCTTGCGGGAAGTTGATTATATGTCCAATATATTTTTATTATCCCCCACATGCATACACCACTTGCAAGATAGAATTAACCCTTGCAATAAGGATCTCTTCAACTTGAGTGATCATACCGAGAACATAAGGTTGTTCACCGGGGTCCATGCTATTAGCAAATGAAAATCGATGAAGCCATCTTTTCATAAAACACCTATAACATTAATTTTTTCCCTAAAATAGTATAGTCTTTATACCTGGATATCTCTCTAAACATATACGACATGTTTCCATTGAACACAGGTGATCAATTCTTGACTGGAAATGGCATTGCTAGTCAAAAAACTTGGGTCTATGAACAATGTACATGATTTGTTTATTGATGATTCATATAAGTGCCAAAAAGAGAGGAAGATGAGGGAAAGCATTGAGATCCACCAAAAAAAACATCATGGAATTCGTACAAGGCACGGAAATAGTGATATATGGTTTTGAAAAGTGCAGCTAAGCCCGTGGAGAAGAATAATGTTCTTCGAAACGATGTCTCTTTTTCTCGTCTTCTTTTATTTATTTCAGCTTTTCGTGCATGGTAGCACAATCTTTGCATTTCATTTTTGCGTTGCCTTTTATTCTAAATGACTCAGAGGGGGTGTGTGATGTTTCTAGGATCTCCATAGGAATGGACCAAAAAGCACTATAAACAAAATTGTTGTGGGAAACGCGGACCAAACATCGTGTCAGGGCGCAATAGGAAATAAAGAAAGAACATATAATTTTCTACATAGTATTATTTTCCTTGGTCATGAAAATGACAAAAAAACTACATGTTGTTTAAAAGGTATTCATCAATTTTATGTCACGAAGAAAAAATGAAAATTGTACAACAAAAATGTGTAAATACATGCAATTCAAGAGGCAACCAAGAGAAACCATTCAAATTATAAGTATAGAAGGAAACTATTCAATCAATTCCTAATCAAAATTATATCGACCAAAGTCTTGCAACATAATCTATGAATGGAGAACAAAGTCTCTAAAATACAGGAACCAATCGTGTTTTTGGGTTAAAAACAAATCATCATAACCATGCAACCAACCGAAAATTACACGCTATGAATATAGGCCATCTATATATCAAGTATGGGCAATGAAATTGTTGGGAAATAATTGTTTAGTGTTCACATTAGTATGGGTATTAAGATAATATAATAATTATATGTAATATGAATAATTACATAAGTAATTATTCATTAATATACAAATGAGTTGTTATTAACAACTCATGTTATTTAGAGAGTGTATTGTTAAGTGAGTAAAAATCACTCTTGATATGGAGTTTTGGGTGTTTTAGTTGTTGAGCCAAACTCCTAAAATATAGGAGATTCTTGGCCTATTTATTTGTATGGAGACCCATTTGATTGATATGAGAAATATAAAAATATTATTTTCGTGATTTAATTCTATAACTCTGTCCAAATTTTAGATTTGGTATCAAAGCGAGCATTTTCAGAGGAGGATATTAGTTTGAGATGGAAAACATGAAATTTTGATGGATGATCATGGGCCGTTCCTCCATTGTTGATTACCCAGTCCATGCTTAAATTGTTCATTTGGTTGGATTTGTTATTGTTATATAATATTCAGATATTAATGTTCAACCATTTCCAGATCTGTTAGGGACTGCTATATACCCCGAATGTGTTTTTTATTTCTATATAAGGTTGCATCCATTCTGTGAGTTGTGCACGACACCGAATGAAGGAGACGTCTCTTAAGTTTTTATTTGGTCTATTTTTTTAAGTGTTGGATCTAGGAGCCTTTGTTGACAGTTGGAGCCAACGCCTGGGAACTCATGATATGTGGCAGTTGGCTCCAACTGTCAGCAAAGATTATGTGTTGCAGACACATTGGGATATTATAATTCTATCCAAAGATTTGCAATTCAGAATTGAAATTCATTCCTTTCTGCATGTCTTATGAATTCAATCTTGGGATCTCCACTTCTCACCTCATTGACTCTACAATCGGGTAGGAGATTCACATGCTCTTATGCCACGTATCAGGTTTAAAATCCTCGTGTCACTCAGTGGTAGATGTTAGATAGTCGATGGTTTTGCATCATATATATTATCTGATCTCTGCAATTCTCCCATTGGCTATGAGTCATTAATTTCAACGTGGCTCTATGTAAAACCTGTGTGACTATTGGTTACGTGCACCGAGATGATGAGTGTGATAGTCTTGGTCATTATATATGTTCATTTTTTTCTTGTATTTCATGCTTCTCGTATATATCAAGGCATGTTGTTTTATCAAATTGGCTTGTGAGAAGTCTTATTTTTATATAATCTTGCCCGTATGAATCTCTATCATCACACAGAAACTGCAGTTCACAAAGGTCTATGATATATCTGCAGTTGATAAGAATTTTTCAGTTATACAGTGGCAGATACGGCTTGCTCGCATGGAAAAGTGTATGGGTTAATTGTGTCATGTTCTTGTTCAAATTCTCACTTTGTCAAAGTAAGTCTACATTATAATTTGTGTCGAGTCAATTAGTATAGTTTTGTTTAATATAATTTTATATGCCAACACAATACGTGCGAGTCAAGTTTTTCAATTAAAGTGCTTGATGTTAGTATTAAAGGTAGTTTTTCATGTCCTAAAAGTACGATATTTAATTGAGTTATATAGAGTAAAATTGTCATTTATAATTTTTCATCCGCCATCATTAAATGTCTAGTTAATTTCATGTAGAGTCTTCTTGTGTGAGTCACTGTCATCATTAAATAGGTGATTTTAGGATATTTGTTTGTTGTCATTTTTATTATCTACTCACAAAGTAGTCATGTTTTCGTCATAAATAAAATTATTTGTGTCATTAAAATTGTATCATCGACGTCAAGAGTCAAAAGTTTAAGAGTCAAAAGTTTATTTTGAGTCGAGTCAAAAGTTCAAAAAAATAAAATAAAATAAAATAAAATAAAAAATTGCCTCATGGACGCATTTTCAGTGTTACCCGATGTCTGGAAAATAAATTGTTTCACATTGTGGGGGAGACAAAATAAACCCAATGTGGAAACTATTGAGCATCAAAGTCAAATTCAATTGAGCTACTTAGTGAGACAAGCGGAGGATAGAGACAATAGACACTAGAGGTCGACAACAACATCTCGTCATTCATCAACGACGGGGCCACACTTTTGGTATGATGACATTTGTTTCTGTTGTTTTGTGAAGATTTGAGTTTTTTAGTGTAGCGTGAAAAATAAGAACATATGATATAATTCATGTTCACTTGTGAAAACTCCTCATGTAAACCCTTTTGTAGAAACATTGTAGAATATTGATCAAAATGTATTATAGCAATCATGATGTGAAGGTTATTGGTAAACCAAGAAAACCAATTGTGTAAGGTTTTTGGTGAACCTGTAAAACCAATTGTGTAAGGTTTTTGGTGAACCTGTAAAACCAATTGTGAAAGGTTATTAGTACACCTGCAAAACCAATTGGGTAAGGTTGTTGGTAGAGTCCAAGAAAACCATCAAGGGAGGAAGAAATGTGCATTGCACATGTGTGATTTTTGTGCATGCCCGATGTTGCACAATTGAGGAGTTGATCATGAACACACAAAAGCGGCACACTACAATCAAAGAACGAGAAATATTTTACTATTTAAACACTAAGGGGGAAATGTTAGGAAATAATTATTTAGTGTTCACATTAATATGGGTAATAAGATAATATAATAATTATATGTAATATGAATAATTACATAGGTAATTATGTGTGCACACACACACACACACACACACACACACACACACACACACACACACACACACACACACACACACACACATACACATACATACATACATATGTGTGTGTGTGTGTGTGTGTGTATACACACACACACACACATGTGTGTGTGTGTGTGTGTATGTATGTGTGTGTGTGTGTGTGTGTGTGTGTGTATATATATATATACACACACACACACACACACACACACACACACACACATACATACATACATATACATATACATATACTTATACATATATATATATATATATACACACACACACACATATACACATATACACATATATATATACATACATAGATAGATACATACACACACACACACACACACACACACACATATGTATATGTGTGTGTATGTGTGTGTATATATATATATATATATATATATGAGTTGTTATTAACAACTCATGTTATTTAGAAAGTGTATTATTAAGTAAGTAACAATCACTCTTAAGATGGAGTTTTGGGTGTTTTAGTTGTTGACGAAACTCCTAAAATATAAGAGATTCTTGGCCTATTTATTTGTATGGAGACCCATTAGATTGATATGAGAAATATATGAATATTATTGTCGTGATTTAATTCGTAACTCTGTCCAAATTTTAGAGAAATAAGGAAATGAAAATACATGAAATAATTTTGATGTAATATTAATTCACTTGATTTTTTTTGTAATTTTTTTATATTTACAAAGTCATATCTTCGAATGAAGTGAGTAATTTTTTTCCCATGTAAAGGGCACAAAGGAAGGACAAGAAAGCTGGAAAACAACACAAAATATTTTTTTCCGACAATTCATGCTTCAAGCATTCATCGCTTATTACATCAAAAGCCACTATAAAACATAAGAGGCAAACGATCATGAAACCAAAAAAAAAATAATCGAATCTAAACATGTTGTAGTCAAAAGATGAGATAAAACTACAACCACATTTGTTTCCAAGAAATCTATTCTGAATCTAGTTTTTGAGAGATGGTGGCAATTTCCTGTGATAAAATTACATTCTCAGTAAAAAAATTCAATCTTTGTTGCTTCCTAGATAAAAACAGAGGTTCTTTGTTCATCTCTATGCAACTCCTTTTAATTGACAATTTGAAAAGGAATTGTTGGGAGAGGATGCAAATCAAGGATTTTTGTGAACAAATAAACATCCTCCAGCATGCAAGCAAAGGTCCCTAACAGAAAGTCCCAAGATTATAGTGGTGACATCGTTAAAGGCGTTTCATTCCATAATTCTCTAGCGTGGTCTTGAAGTTCAACCTTTAAAACATATATGTACTCATAGTCATTCAATTCCATATTACATTTGGGGTAGTGCCAAGTGCTCTCGATGTTTGAATCACCTTTTTCCTACAATGTTTCCCCGAGGACATATAAGGACATACCATGTAGTAGAATTTTCCAAGCCCAATTTTTATAACTATGCATTTGAACTACACAATATGTTTTCTATTGGATGTCACCATTTCATGAATTGTGGAAATGTGAATCCTTTAGGAAAAGTGAGTTTCGGTGCATTTTTCTTTGAAGTGAAAAAGGAGGTATACGAAACCCACCTTCATGAAACCATTCTTTTAACTTTTGTGCTTCGATTATGTCGGGATCAATAAAAATATGTGTCATGCCAATTGTATCTATTGTAATGACATTCCAATCATTCTTTTGGCCAAACTTTATTACAAGGAAAATCACATGCTATTCATCACATAGCTACTATAGTTAGGTCCCCCGATCATCATAATGCAATCCCCTAAGTGTGATGTCAACATTGCATCTTCGACACGTCCGAAAGCTAGAAATTTTGTTTGTTTATCTCAATTATATATTTTCTCCAAATGAAAGACACTCTCGAGACCAAAGAGAGCAAACCAATGAGATCAACTATTGTGGAGGGGAGACTTGCAATCTCCCTAGTTGCTTGTTGAAGAAGAATCCAACATTATAATGTTATATAGTTCCCTAAAAAATTTATGTTTAGCATCAAGTTCCTCCATTCAATATAGCGTAAAACTCAATGCTACCTACATTCTTTCCTCCCTTTTCCCCCTTGGATGGATGATTATGACTGGAAAATGTTAGACCGTGGTTTTTTATTAGATAAGGCAAAAAGTAGGGATAGGCTCCCAGAGGCCAAACAACAAAAGATAGCAACGTGAATGAGAAAAGGCAGAACAACAGAGAGGAATAGGACCCCGAGTTAAATAGGCTTAACTAAAGAGGCGAGGTCCACATACAAAAAGCCAGAGAAATAACTAAACCATAAGAAAAGACAAACCGGAGAAGTTTTTGGGAAAGTCCGTAGATAGTCCAGAGAAAGTCTGCCTAGTTAACTTTGCTTTTTATTTTTTTGTTGAAAGTTAAACCATCCCTGGGCTCTACCTTCTTGCTTTGGGATCCGGTTGCATCTTCAACTAAGTGGTCTCCCGGAAACCTCCTCAATCTCCTCCTCCATAACCCCTCCTCCTCGACTCCTCCTCTTCCTCATCATCGAACATATCCATCTCCTTTTCTTCTTCTCTTTTCCACCACTTCAAGCTGATTCCTCAAATCCCAAACTAGAATATCTAGCTACTCTATATCCCCGGATGTTATTCTAGGTGCACATATTTTCTTAGTGGTTTCGATGCTATCAATCATACCCTTCCTCACCACAAAGTTTGTCTCCTCCAAGACTGGACCGCCAATTCTAGGTACCGAACCTTCTTCTTCCACTTAACATTATCCTTCTCACCCTCTTGTGGAACGTTTTCTTTCTCGTTTGAAGACCCGGCTTCCGATTATTCTTACCAACTCCATTCTTCTCCTCCCCCTATTTGGAACTAAGGTTACCTTCCCTCATTTTATCCAAGCACTCAACTAGAGTAATATCCTCAGTTTCATCAATAGGGGGAATTTTTTTATCCCGAGTCAGGTTCCCATTGTGGAAAAAAGAAGGATGAGGCCCTTGTGGATGGGAAAATCCACCTTACTCTTTTGAAAATCCCTCACCAAAAAGGTTAGGGATAGGAAAAGATAAAAATGGATATTGAGAAACTTCTTATGCCTAAACATGTTCAAAAAAGACAAATGGTGGGTATAAATCTTTTGATACTTGCCCTCAAGAGTCAAGTAGTTCATGATGTGCAAGAAGACCTCTCTCCACACTCCTAAAATGCAGGAACGAGAAATACCATCAGTGTATAAATGGACAGTTTCCTTACTAACAAAGAAGGTGTTGATTTCATACTCTCTCTATTTCCTATCCTTGAAAATTTTTCGTGCCATCCATATCCATACCAATCACCTAGGAAATGGCTTCCTCTCGATGTTTCCATTTCCATACCACGAACCACCACTTTCCCTTCCTTCCACACTAGACCGAACTCCAGGGCAAGCGATGGATCGTGCCATTGAATTCTAGAAATGAAATTCATGAATCCCCGATCTGACAGTGCCACATTGTTCTATCCTCCTCGATACGAGCATGGATGAACGGCTCCACTCTAGTGTGATATCCTCCCATGGTAGCCAGACACAACACATCACAGAACATGACCCTACGAGATTTGCAATATTTAAAATTAGGCTTCTCTTTCCCGGGATAGCTTAGGGTAGGCATGGTTTTGAATTCTTGGAAAGTGAACTCATTAATCTCCTTTGCTAAACTTAAGGTGAAGTGCTTACATCTTATCATGATTGATAGTATCATTAATATGTGTTGGTATGACCTCACCTTTTACCACACCTTGTACTCATTGTTATGAACTCCCACATTTGCAAGTTTGTCCGCACAAGCATTTCCTATCCGGGGAATATGATTAATGATATATGAATCAAAGTACTTAAGGTTATCTTTAGTATCCTTTATAATATTTCAAAAGGAACAATTATTGTCACTAATCTTATTAATAGCATTTATAATGATGAGAGAATCACCCTCGATAAGGATATGTTTAATTCCTTTATTTTTGGTGAGATTAATCCCCAGAGGAGAGCCCGAGCTTTAGCTACATTGTTACTCCGGGTCCCTAGAGGGCCTGTATAGGCAATAATCCAGTCGCCATTATGATCCCTGATTATGCCACCTCCCCCTACCAGGCCAGGGTTACCTTTAGAGGCTCCATCAAAATTGAGTTTGAATTTCCCCCTTTCAGGTTTGGACCATTTAATTTTAGTGGATAGGAAGCTGACTTGAGGTGGAATGAAGGTGAACTAATTGAGCACTTCATTCTTCTTCTTTGTTGGAAGCTACCTTTTTGGCCTTCACCTTAATTAGTTTGAATTCTCTTTAAAGGAGGAAATCAGCCTAATCGACTTTCCTAAAGTTGACCTTCCGATTTCCGAAAATTATATCATTTCTAGCCTTCCATAAGCTCCAGAATAAATGAGGCAGAGCCATTTTTCAAGCAACCTTAAGGAAGGGATACTTGTAAGGGCACTCCCATTGTAAGCAACAATCTTCCATGGAATCTTGATGAGACCCATTGGACCCGGACGATGACCCATTGGACCTTGAAAACTCCAAGCACATTAGACAAACCCAACCGAGTAAAGGGGCATGTAATGAGGAGGTGGTTGACACTTTCTCTCTTTTTTGCAAAGGACGCACTGTTTGGGAGAAACATGCCTCGTTTCCTCAAGTTTTCCATTGTGAGGATCTTATTCGAGTAGCCAACCAAAGGAAAATGTTGACTTTAGGAAGAAATTATTTCACCCACATTCTATCCCAATACTCCTTATTTCTAGAATTCTTGAAATTGAGGAGATAGGCAGATTTAACATAGAGTTTCCCAGAAACCTCTTCCTTCCAAAAAATAGAGTCCTCACTTTGTTGGAAGAGGGGAATATACATATTCGGGAGTTTCGAGTTAAGATCATCAAAAACTAAGTATCCCCAGAGAATTTCGGGGGTGGAAGCATCTTCTCCCAATGGACCAGTTTGTTAGACAAACTCTAATAATCCTTGACCCACACTTTACCATTGGCTTCAAAAACCTGTGCTACAGATCTCCCAGGCTCATCCTCCACAAGATATTTATTAGAGATCCAACAATATCTCTAAAAGCGTATTCTATCACCTTTCCCAATCTTCCATTTAATGGCTTTTCTCAGGATCTCCCTAGAGGAAAGAAAATAATTCAAGAAGAGGGAATCTTTAGGGATATTGTCTTGCAAGAAGAAAGTCTCAATTCTGCTAGTAGTCTTTAAATATTTCTTTTTGATGATATCAATCCAGAGACCCTCTTCCTTAATAATTCTCCACCCAAATTTTGCCACCAAAGCTTCATTCATGAATCTCAAATTTTTTAATCCTAGCCCCCACATTGATCCTTGGGCCCTGGTCACCTTTTCCCAGTGCCACTAGAGGAGTTTTTACTTCTCTCAATTTGACCCATAGAAAACTTTTATGAATTTTTTACAAGATATCCAAAATATTACCCGGAATCCAAAAGAGGGACATAACATAGATAGGAACACCTTGAAGAGAGATTTGGAGAAGTTGGATTTTTCTGGCTTGAGATAGGAGAATCCCTTTACGGAGAAGAAAGCTTGTTGGCCACTCTCTCAAGAAGGGAATTCTAGATGGATTGATTCAGTTTTTTGTGGTTGAGAGGCATCCCCAAGTAAGAATAAGGAAACTTCTTAATCTTACATCCAAAACTATGGGCCAGTCTCTCCTAGAAAGGATCATCCACATTGATGAAGAAAATAGCACTTTTGAGAAAGTTGACCAACCGACCGAGACCTCCTCATACTCGGCCAAAATCCCTTTAAGGGAAATAGCTTCCTGAATAGAAACCTTCCCCAACAAGAACTTTTCATCCATAAACTGATTTAGGAAGACAGGCGGAAGGCCATTACAGATTTTGAGACCTTCCGAGATATTAAGAGAAACTACACGATAACAGAGTCTGCTTAAGGATTCTACCACAATCGTGTAAAGAAAGGGAGAAAGGTGGTCTCCTTATCTAATCCCCCTACCAGCTTGGAAAAATCCTTCCATTTTTCCATTGATCAACACAGAAACTGGCTGAAGAAAGGCAGGCCAAAACCATCTTGATGAAGCAGACGTCAAATCCCAACTTGGATAGAATGGTTTTGAGGAAAACCCACGAAACTCTGTCATACGCTTTGTGCATATCCATTTTGACCAACATGACTAATCTTCCTAAGATCTCAACGAAGTGGATGGCTTCTTGGATGACCACAATGCTATCAAGAATTTGATGCCAGGGACAAAAGTGCGTTGATTCGGAGAGATGAAATTGGGTAACACTTTCCTGATCCTGAGGGCAATAATTTTGGTAATCAATTTGTATCCGGTATTACAAAGACTGATGGGCCTAAAATCTTTCACATCATTGGCTCCCGTCACCTTAGGAATAAGAACAAGGAAATTATTGTTGATCTATTTTAGAATCTGACCATTGCTGAAGAAAGTTTGGATCATCTCAATGACCTCATTCTTGACCACTTCCTAGAACTGTTGGAAAAATATGACCGGGAACCCATCTGGTCTAAGAGATTTATCCGGATCCATGTCAAAAATAGTGTATCTGATTTCTTCTTCCCTAGAATGATCTTGAGCTCACAATTTTCTTGATCAAAAATGACATTCTGGAAGAGTCCAATGACCTTCTCCCAAGAAGTACTATTAGGATCAGCCCCAGGGAGAGAGAGATCCTTAAAGTATTTAACAATGAACTCATTAATTTATTTTTCATCTTCTGTGAGGTTTCCATCATTATTCCTTATCTCTTTGATCTTGAGCTGATTCATCTGGAGGTGGCCGAGAAATGGAATAATCTAGTATTTCTATCCCCTCCTTTAGCCATTTAACTCTAGATTTTGCTTCCAGTAAACTTCCTCCTTGGCCAAAATTTCATGATAGTCAAAGAGAATATCTTGCTCTTGACTTTTGAGGGCTTGGTTCATACCATCCTCCTCCATCAGTTCCTATATAGTCCTTAAATCTTCCTCAATTATGCTCTTTGACCAAAAACTATTCCCAAAAACTTCCTTATTCCATATCTTCAGATTTTGTTTGATGTGCTTCAACTTTCACCATAATTTGAACATTGGAACCCCATAGACTGTGAACCCCCACCATTCCTGAATACGTAAATGTATGTCTGGATGTTGGAGGCACATTTTTTCAAATCTGAAAGGTCTAGCTTTTCTAGGGATAGACATGCCCATCTTGAGGATGATTGGATTGTGATCGAACCAATTCTAGGTAGGGTGGAGAGGGAGTAGAGTTGATTGATCGACATGTGCATGTCTCACTAAAAATCTATCAAATCTGATCTAAATAAGGTCTTTTCCAGTTATTCTATTTTCCCAAGTGTATTTGGACCCTCCCAGCTCAATATCCACAAGATCATTAATAGCTAAAAAATCAGCAAGCTCATTCATGTTATCCATATAGGAAATAGTTCCCCATTTTTTATCTCCTTGGGAGAGAGGGGTGTATAATTCCCCTCGACCATCTAATCCCCTTATCTAAAGAGGGGTATCCCTTAGAAATAACTCTCAAAGATTCCTTCTACCCAACACAGAGTTGGGGGCATAGATATTAGAGACTATCTAGGGTTTATTAGAAGATAAATGAGTGAAACCCATCATAAGGTGGTTGGGTGAGGAAAGTAGAACCATACCTTTGACCAAGAGAGGATTCCAGAGGGTGAAAATACCTCCCGATGCCCCTTCTAAACTAACTCCCTCCCAAAGACCTTCTTTCCGGACTAGTTTTCCCACTTCTATAAATCTTTCCGTACTCATTTTCGTTTCTTGAATCATCAAGATATCCGGTTTGTATTTGATCCTAAGATCTTTCAAGATTCTTTTCTTACTAGGTTTATTCAACCCTCTAATGTTCCAAGAGAGAAATATCATTTATTCTTTGATTGAGGATACCTTAGTGGTTCCGTATCCCCTTATCTATATCTTTCTTAACCAAGGTCTCTCTCTTCTCCTTATTGGATTTCCTCCCTTTAGAGTTAAATCTTTACCCACATCAACTCTAAAATTACTTTTGGTATCTCGGTTTGGTTCCTATTTTAGGAGTAATAGGGAGGACCCTAAATCAAATGAGTCCTAAAAATACCTCCCATCAATAAATCAAAAGCATTAGAAGTTGAAATTCCTTCCTCATATTTGGCCAAAAGAGCTTTGTCCAATAGTGGATAGATCTTCCAAAGAGATCCACGGGCCACTTTCGGATCATAGTTTCCCTTGGACTCGGATAGATATTCCTCTTCCTTCTATTTTATTTTTGGGAAGCAATCCACATCACACCTTTTCTCACTTTCTACTTTACTCCATTCAACCTTGTTATTTGGATCATCTTCTCTAGCTTCTTCTTCAACCTCAGCCTCTATTAAAGATACATCGGCTATAGATTCCTTTGGGATCTCTTGGTTCTTTCCAGTTCTGTTTGAGAGTTCTTCCATTTTGCCCCACTATTCTTATTCTGTATTATCTTTAATGGGGCCCTTAAAAGGAGTTCTTGGATCTAATTCGCTTCTTCTTCTGAGAAGGACATTTACAAGAATCATGGCCTACGATTTACATTTGTAATAGACAAAAGGAGATGGGGTGAACTCAAACCTTTTCACCCACTCTCCAAATTTGGAGATCAGAGTAATAGTTTCTTCCAGCCCCGCTTCTTCTTTCATATTTATGTAAAATCTCACGTGCGTAAGTATGGTTCTATATTTCGTAATCTGGATCTATCGCTATTTAGGGTGCCCAAGACTTTTTCTATGCCAATCAAAACCTTAGGTTACCAAAATTCAAGAGGCAATTTAGGAAGACCATGGTGAAATGTGAGGAAAAACTAAGTTATTTTGACAATTTGACTAATATAATAGTAAATTGACAATGACATAAGATCAAAAATATAATATTTAACCAAAATCAATTGACAACATAAATGAATTTTATGGTGTACTATGATGCATTTGGGGTAAGTGCACAAAGTTGGGGGCCAAAAAGTGGACAAACACCTGAAAAAATAAATAAAAACGTGTATGCGTTCTATTATAACATGATCGTATTTTAATTTCTTAGGTTTGGGATTTACCAAAGCATAACGCGTACGCATTATGTCTGCTATAAATAAAAAAGAGGCATAAGCCTCAATCATTTTATCTCCCTCAAATGCGAGTTTCAGAGCTTAACCGTGCCCTTGTGTTTTGTCATTCAACTAGATCTCAATCTCAAATGATCATTTTCGGATTGTTGGGAAGATATGAATTGACGATGGTGCCAGAGAGAAGAGGTACACACAATTCATTTCTCAAAATTACATTGAAATATGATAATTATATATTAGAATATGAATTGAATAAATTTTTTTATTATTGTTACAGTTCGAGGTCAAGGGAATCAACCACAACCAAACCATGTTCTTCCTATTATCCCTCCCAACCCTCCCATAGTTGCTTAACATCCCCCGGGTAGTCAAGAAGATTTAGCAGCCCACATAGTTGAAAAAAAAATGAAATTGAGGATTTAATAAAAAGAATGAGGGATTCACAATCTACAAACCCCCACTGTGCCTCTCTTGCAAACACATTGGAGGCATTAATTTCTCAATTTGACGTGGAAATGGGGAAAATTGATCATTGGACAACATACAAGAGAGGGTTGTAGGGTTTATTATTCCAACAAATTGTCATATGTGGATGTAAAGAAAAATGAAATTACAAAAGACCTCATATGTGCCTTATTCATAGACCCTAGCACTAATTTGTTTGTTCCGTTGTCATGCAAATGGTTTCCCATCCATTAGTGCAATAATAATTTGATTAAAAATATTTTTGGGACCGATGGTGGATGGTGTTTGATTTTCCACCTTGCAATAACAATGAGGTGCCACTATACTTTTTGAGGAAACTCTATTTCAAGTTTATCCTCAACGAGATCCCAAATTATTTTGATTTATGATATTTTCAAGGCCGAGGAAAAGTATCTACACAAAATCGACCAGGTGTGCACAACATGCACCTATTCAAGCAGTAGAGTCCCCGCACAAGCCCCCTCACCTTGAGACTGTCCCTCCGATAGTGAAGGAGACATTAGAGATTGATATACTCCACATGATTCAAGGGCTATATGTGACCCTTGTTTTATATACGAGGGAGAATTCAGAGCCAAATGCTCATGGAGGTACATAGAGTATTCCCTCATAGAGTACTAACATGAGGCCACATCTTTTCTCATCATGGTAGTATATATGCGGGGCCCGAGGAGGACGATACTTTCATGCGTACTTGATTTTGGTGGATTTGGTGCTAGGGGTACACACGATAATGTCACTATGTCGATGCCTTTTAGAGTGATACATTTGGATTACGATTATCACGTGTCACCTTCGTAGGTATTTGTTATGTTTTATTATCGTGTTACAAAAAGTTCGGAGTACTTGAATTTTAATTATATATTTTAATTTTTTAAATAATTGTATTTGTACATGTACATGCATTGATATTACAAAGTGCACGGGAGGCACATCTTCATCCCAACCACAAGCGGCGAGCACCATGCGTACACATATATTCACAGAGGTAATTTAGAATGTTAATTGTGTAAAATTTTCACATACATGCAAATATATATATATATATATATATATATATATATATATATATATATATATATATATATATATATATATATATATATATATATATATATATATATAAGTTTTGAAGTCAAATATATGTATGTTCTTGTATGTTCATCTAACTCACGTGATACATGTTTGATAAAGATGTTGACTTCACTAGACACCCCACCATCTCTGCGACAAGTAGAGAAAGGTGTTGCTGTTGCGATTTCATCTACGCAAAGAACTCACTGAGGTATTCAAACAACATGTAAATTTTGTTAAATTTCTCGTGTAGTTCATATTATGTAAAATTACATGTTAGTAATGTATTTCATTGTAGAATTATTAAATTATGTTAATAATGTCCTTCATTGTGTATATGCAGGAGTTACCTGTGACACGTAGTAGCCTTGTTCATTTGATTCACAAGCGTGGCGGGGTAAAAAAATAGTTCTATATTGATAAAATTAGTAAAAATATTTTCATTACACATCGATGCACTTAGTTCTATTTTGGCTAATTCTGATGTTATATTTTCTTATCTTGTGTGTATGTAGGGAACTTCAACCCCCTCCATTTTGACTTCGAGGGCACGGAATCCTCCATCTCGTCATCTTCGTACCCCCGTACTCCAGGAGCTCTCGATGACTCATCTTAGCGTGAGATGTAGATTTAGCGTGATTAACAACTTGTGGTAAGTTTGTGTATTTATGTAAATACTTTCATTCTATCATGGTATTAAATACATGTTGAAAACATATATAAATTAAGTTTTGACAAAAAAACATTGTTTTCATTTACAGGTGAGTATTCAGTGGAAGAGGACTCGTAGAATGGGCTTGGATGATCCAAATTCATCTCATAGATATCAATCTTCATCTAAGGAAGGGCCTTCTTCGAGAAAGGCCAAGAGAGGGATAGATTTTGATGATTAAGAAATATATATGTCTTACATGACATTTATTTTGTATGCCTATCTGCATGGCATTGTATGTATGCCTATATGGCATTTGAACTTGATGGTAGATTACCTATTTGGGTAATTTTATATTTATTATGCACATTAAAATACTATTTGGAACTTGATATTTTTGTATGAGACCTCACATTTCGAGATTACTTTTGTATGAAACTAATATGATGTGCACTTGATATTTTTGTATGAGACCTTACATTTTTGGGATTATTTTTTCATTTATTGGTGATGTACATGTACTCGCATTTTCAATGTATAATATGCATCAAACTTTGGAAATCAATATTTATATAATGTATGTATATAAAAAGTTACCCGATATGAGCAATTATCCATTCAATTTATCAATGTGTATATGTGTATTTACCTTACTTACACCCACTACATTCATTCTTTAATGCTTCTTAGTATTATCCCTTGTTAAAACACATGAGAGTCATCACAATTTTATGCCTTTCATTTGTTAATATTTTGATAATGTATCTCCATATGTATTACTCCAATTCTTGAGAATGTCTCCAGATGCAATGACATGCTGATTCAGATACTCAATGATTCTTGATTTTCTAATCCTATCCAATTCCTATTATTACCTTTAAATCTATAGGCATTTGAAGTTATTTGGAAATCAAATCATACCCTTCACTAGGCTTGATGAATACCCCTATATTTTTGAAGGCTCTTTTAAAAGCATCCGTGGGTTTATCATATCATAAATTATCAATGAATGGAAGGTCACTAAGTCGTAGGCTAGCTGACTCCCATTCAGAACTAAACACAAAAGATTTACTAGGTGATTGATAACTCCTATGTGTTCTTAGACATTCCATTATCAAATTCATTCTTAATCTAATCTAGTAATCAAACAAGAACTCTCGGATGAGGTGTCGGATCTGACGAGACATTTCTAGGTCCCATAAAGTATGAGAAATCACTTGTGGAAGATATAACGTGTTTTGGTCTTAGGGCTCTTAAGGGACTCTACTCGGACGAGGTAGACTAAAAGCACGTGGAGCATAGGGAACCAAAACAAAGCCTACCCTAGTGTTCACTTGGCCACCACGACGTGTTGGCATAGTCGGTTTGGCGCCAAGAGCTTATGTTTGCAAAGTATTATGTCTAATGACCTTACACTAACTCAAACTATGTATTTCACGCGTTTAAAAACAATATGACAACAAGAGAACCAAATGGAGATGGATAAAACTATGAGAGTATTTTTATAGAGAGTCCCACCGTGGAGGTTTCAGATCGATGAGACGTCTCTATGTGCCACGAAGTCTCGAGAAATCACTTTTCGAAGATATAATGTGTTTTGGTCTCGGGGATCTTAAAGGACTACACCCGATGAGGTAGCTCGTAAGCACAAGGAGCATAGGGAACCAAAAAAATCCACCACTAGCATTCACCAGAAATCCAGACATGTTCAGTAGGCGGTTTGGGTTCCATGAGCTACCGTTTTCAAATATAGCGTCTGGGAAGCCTTACATGGACTCAAAGTACACTGTTTCATGCGTTTGCAAACAATAGGATAGTGAGAGAACCGAATGGAGATGGATAAAACCAAGAGAAAATTTTTTAGAGGGACCCAACATGAAGGTTTTGAATTTTATGAGATGTCTCTAGGTGCCATAGAGTCTGAAAAATCACCTGTCGAAGATATAACGTGTTTTGGTCTAAGGGCTCTTAAGGGACTATGCCTGGATGAGGTAGCCCAAAAGCATGGGGAGTGTAGGGAACCAAAAGAAATCCTCCACTAGCATTCACTAGGATATCTCGGACTATTTTATGCAGACGGTTTGGTCCCAAAAGCTACCATTTGTAAAATATAGCGTCGCTTGACCTTACACCGACTCAAACTACACTATTTTGCACATTTACAAACAATAAGACAACGAGAGAAAATAATGGAGATTGATAAAACCACAAAATTATTTCGTAAAGGGACCCAACATGGAGGTTTTGGATCTTACGAGACGTCTCTAAGTGCCACGAAGTCTGAAAAAATCACTTGTCGAAGACATAGTGTGTTTTGGTCTCAGGGCTCTTAAGGGACTACACCCAGACGAGGTAGCCCAAAATCACGGGGAACGTAGGGAACCCAAAAAAAATCCTCCACTAGCATTCACCATGCCATCTGCATGTGTTGGTGTAGACAGTTTGGTCCCACAAGCTACCATTTGGAAAATATAGCGTCTGACAGCCTTACACTGACTCAGACTACACTATTTTACGCGTTTGCAAAAAATAGGACAGGGAGAGACCAAATGGACATGGATAAAACCATGAGAGTTTTTCATATAGGGACCCGAAATGGAGGCTTTTAATCTTACGATACATCTCTAAGTGCCATGGTGTCCGAGAAATCACATGTAGAAGATATAGCTGTTTTGGTCTCAGGGATCATAAGGGACTACGCCTTGACGAGGTAGCTCGAAAGCACGGGGACTTTGTAGGGAACAAAAAAATCCTTCACTAGCATTCACCAGGCCATCCAGACATTTTGCATAGATAGTTCGGTCCCATGAGCTATCGTTTGAAAAATATAGCATCTGACAACCTTACACTGACTCAGACTACACTATTTCGCGTGTTTGCAAACAATAGGACAACAAGAGAACCGAATGGAGATGGATAAAACCACTAGATAATTTCATAGATGGCCCCGACATGGAGTTTTTGGATATGATAAGACATCTCTAGGTGCCACGGAGTCCGAGAAATCACATGTCGAAGATATAGCGTGTTTTGGTCTCATGGCTCTTAAGGGACTATGCCTGGACGAGGTAGCCCGAAATCACGGAGAGCATAGGGAACAAAAAAAAATCCTCCAATAGCATTCACCAAGCCATCCAAACATGTTGGCATATACGGTTAGGTCCCATGAGCTACCGTTTGTAACATATAGCGTATAAGAAACCTTACACTCGACTTTCGTACTACACTATTTAGTGTGTTTGCAAACAATAGGACAATGAGAGAACCAAATAGAGATGGATAAAACTGTAAGAGGATTTCCTAGAGGGCCCTAGCATGGAGGTTTTAGATCTAACGAGATGTCTCTAAGTTCCATGGAGTCTGAGAAATCACCTGTCGAAGATATAGCATGGTTTGGTCTCAGGGCTCTTAAGGGACTACACCCAGACGAGGCAGCCCAAAATCACGTGGAGTGTAGGGAACCAAAAAAAATCATCCACTAGCATTCATTAGGCCATCCAAACGTGTTGGTGCGACGGTTTCATCCCACGAGCTACCATTTGAAAAATATAATGTCTAGTAGCCTTACATTGTCTCAAACTACACTATTTTTGCTTTTGCAAACAATAAGGCAACAAGAGAACCGAATGGAGATGGATAAAACCATGAGAGTATTTTTTAAAGGGCCTATATGTGGAGGTTTTAGATCTGACGAGATGTCTCTAGGTGCCACGGATTCTGAGAAATCACATGTCGAAGATATAGCATGTTTTGGTCTCAGGGCTCTTAAGGGAGTACACACGAACGAGGTAGCTTGAAAGTACGAGGAGCGTAGGGAACCAAAAGAAATCCTCCACTAGTGTTCACCAGGCTATATTTACGTGTTGGCACAAACGGTTTGGTCCAATGGGCTACCGTTTGTAAAATATAGCGTATGACAACCTTACATTGACTCAAACTACAATATTTCACACATTTGCAAACAATATGACAGTGAGCGAACCAAATGGAGATGGATGAAACCATGAGATTATTTTGTAGAGGGCTCCTACGTGTAGGTTTTTGATCTGACGAGATGCCTCTAAGTGCCACGGAGTCTGAGAAATCACCTATCGAAGATATAACTTGTTTTTTCTTAAGGCTCTTAAGGGACTATGCCCAAACGAGGTAGCCCAAAAGCACTTTGGGAGCATAAGGAACCAAAAAAATCCTCCACTAGTAGTCACTAAGCCATCTAGACGTGTTGGCATAGACGGTTCAGTCCCGTGAGCTACCTTTTAAAAAATATAGCATCTAGCAACCTTACACTGACTCAGACAACACTATTTCCCGTGTTTGCAAATAATAAGACATCGAGATCACCGAAAGGAGATGAAAAAAATAGAATAGGATTTCTTAGAGGGACCCAACATGGAAGTTTTGGATATGATGAGATGTCTCTAGGTGCCATGGAGTCCGAGAAATCACCTGTCGAAGATATAGTATTTTTTGGTCGGACAACCTTGAATAAAAGTCTATTTTATAAAAACTCATATAACTTAAACAAATGACCTAAATTTGACCTAAAATTTTGTAAGAAGCATCATGACACATTCCTCTATCATCTCCCATAATTTCTTGAAAATAATGGTCCTATATTTTTCCATCCCATCTCATTTGCATGATACAATAGTGCATGTTAGAATAGTGTAAGGTTATCCGATGCAATATTTTACAAATGAAAGCTCTTTAGACTGAACCAACTGCGCCAATACATTAGGGTGGCTAGGAAAACACTAGGGTAGGTGTCATTTAGGATGCCAAAGCTATAGGTTCTTTTGGACTACCTCATCCGGGCATAGTCCCTTAAGAGCCCTGAGACCAAAAAATAACTATATATTCGACGGGTGATTTCTCAAACTCTGTGGCACCAAGATATGGCTCTTCAGATCCAAAACCTCCATGTCGGGGCCCTCTATGAAAACCCATTCCAGTTTTTTTCCATCTCCTTTCGGTGTTCTCAATGTCCTATTCTTTGCACATGCACGAAATAGTGTAGTCTGAGTCAATGTTAGGCTGCGAGATGTTATATTTTGCAAACGGTCACTCATGGGACCCAACCATCTGCGCCAACATGTCTAGATGGTCTAGTGAATGCTAGTGGAGGATTTTTTTATTCCCTACACTCCCCGTGCTTTCGGGCTACCTCGTCTCGGGCGTAGTCCCTTAAGAGCCCTGAAACCAAAACATGTTATATCTTCGACAGGTGATTTCTCAGACTCCGTGGCACCTAGAGACATCTCATCAAATCCATAACCTCCATGTTAGGGCCCTCTACAAAATTTTCTGATGGTTTTATCCATCTCCATTCATTTTTCTTATTGTCCTATTGTTTGCAAACACGCGAAATAGTGTAGTTTGAGTCAGTGTAAGGATGTCAGATGCTATATTTTACAAACGGTAGCTTGTGGGACCCAACCATCTATGCGAACACATGTCTAGATGGATTATTGAACACTAGTGGAGGATTTTTTCTGGGTCTCTACGCTCCTCGTGCTTTCAGGCTACATCTTCCGAGCATAGTCCCTTAAGAGCCCTGAGACCAAAACATGTTATATCTTCGATAGGTGATTTCTCAGACTCCGTGGCACTTAGAGACGTCTCGTTAAATTCAAAACCTCCATGTCAAGGCCCTATACAAAAGTCTCTAACAGTTTTATCCATCTCCTTTTCTTTCTCTCATTGTCTTATTGTTTGCAAACATGTAAAATATTGTAGTTTGATTCAGTTGTAAGGTCGCCGACGTAAGAATACTTTGCAAATGAAAGCTCTTAGTGCCAAACTAACTACGCCAACACATTGGGGTGGCCACGTAAATGCTAGGGGAATCTTTTGGTTCCCTACACTCCCTGTGCTTTCGGGCTACTTCATCAAGGCGTAGTCCCTTAAGATCCTTGAGACCAAAACATGTTATATCTTGGACAGGTGATTTCTCAGACTCAGAAGCACCTAGAGATGTCTTGTCGGATCCGAAACCTCCACATCGGGGCCCTCTACGAAATCCTCTCGTGGTTTTATCCATCTCCATTCAATTCTCTCTCTGTCCTATTGTTTGGAAATGCTCGAAATAACAGAGCTCTGAGTTAGTGTAAGGTTATCCATTGCTAATCACCTGAATAATATAGGTGGTTCATACAATATAGGTGGTGAAATGAGAATTTTAATAAGATATTTTTACAATATAGGTGGTGAAACGATAATTTCTATTTGTTGTTCCTTTATAATATTTAATTTCTCTTACCTTCACTTGGTTTCGAGAATAATAATTCTCTATGATTGCTGCCAACCATGTGAAGGTGGAAGATGTTTTGGCACCACTAACCTATATAAACATGTTAGTAAGTAATTAAATAGAATTTTAAATCATACAAAATTTAAACAAAATCATTAAAGTAAATACTCAAATTAAATTCATGAAGAACATACCTTTGCAAATTCAATCCAATAAATCGTAAGGATCAACTCTACTCTTGACAAGAATAAGAGTTGCTTCATGATATGACTCACGAACCTTCCAAAATTCGTGTTTAATGGCTAACCACAATATTTGATCAATTTAATATTTTTGCAAGAACCAAATGTGAATAGTGAAGTATCTTTCGATGTACTTCAAGGTCTTTGTACTCATTTTTACACCCACCAATGAACAAGGGAATCCCATGCATGTTAGCCTATCACCCAGTGGGCTCTGGGCACTCAGCCGAGGCATGCGCGGGTGCCGAGTCTCTCTTTTATGTGAGTTGAGTGGGGAATCATTATCTACTACATAACCTTAATGATATCAAATGGTAACGAGACAGACATTCATCATAGGGCTCAAAATGGCCTCTAGACCAAGGTAGTCATCCCAAACAAAAGGTACTTAACAGATTATAGATATGAACCAAAACAGAAGGGAAATGTATAAGGGTTTGTATTCATTTACATAGCATACATAAAACAGAACCATAGAGACATACATATAAACTAGAGTCTATTATATTCATATTCCATCATGTTTGATAACCTCATTGCATTCATCATATTCATCATAGACTATCATAGTATGGCAAATTGAAGTCATACATCATAACCGGATTTGTGTCCTTCAATTCATAAAAATAAAATTACAACCCCAATCCCTTGATACATCCTTCTCCTATATATCACCTACCCATTCCTACATATTTCTTGCAACATTTCTGCAAGGCTCCACTCTCTATGTGTGTCTCTTTTTCTTCTGCGGGAACTTGTATATATAGGATTCATCAATCACCAACTTGCCTTTCAGGGGATACAGATCCGTCACCAAGTGTCCAAGTGGTCCTCCATGGGAGCATGCTCCTTCATATCCGAGCTCTCCACTTCTTGCAATGATGATATTATGGAATCTTCTATCGCAAGGTATATTATTTTTCGTGGGCACCAAGTTGTCAGGATGTCACCTTATCCACTCCGCATGCATAGTCAGGTCATGCGTTTCTCATGTCCCGCCCGATATACCGATTATGGATAAGTCCTACAACCTTTGTTCTGTCTTACGCACACACCAAGTTCTTCTAAAACCCTCCTAAAACCCTATCCTTTGTGCCTTCTCCTTGCGCGCCCTTCTTTAATCAAGCCTTGCATGCCCACTCGCCCTCTTGTACTTATCTCATACTTTAGGGGCCCAACATCACCCCACACTTCACTGTTCTCCGCCTCGGGAGCACCTTCTTAAAGAATAAATAATGACAAGGATTCTGAAGAATGAATGTATTGGGGAAATAATAGAGGAATGAAGAAATGGGGAAGAATGAAAGAATGGGGAAAATGATCACTGTTGCAACAGTAGAGGGAAGTCCTTTACCAAATCTGCCTCCAAATTTTCCGTGCATCGACTTCATTCTGTGCCCTTTGGGAAGAGGTATCCGACTTAGGGTGATCACCTCCTCAAAGCCTAGTCCGTCTCCTTGGGTGTTCATCATTTCAACAACCCCTTCTAATTGCTTGCCCACATCCTCAAGCGCATCCATCCTTCTTATGATTTTGGGTACAGCTCCTTTAGCTAGTTTTTAATTGAACCTCGCAAGGATTCAATGGCTTCTGATTTCTTCTCAACTTCGGCCAAGATCTGTCCCTTTCCGCTCTATTCCTTTGTTTTTTTTGGAACTCCTTAAACTCTGTCTCGTGAGTGGCGACCAAAATGCTCGCCACTCTATCCCTTTCTGCACAATTATCATATGTGGCCTTAGCAGATTGGGTGGCAATCTTTACATTAGCAAGGACTTTACTATACTCGGTAATGATTGTTACAACCTTAAAATTGTCCTCTTTTCTAGGCACGCCGACACTTCTTCCATGGATTCTAAGGCCATGGTTTCCTCTCCAAAGTGAGGACGCGGGTCGAATCCTCTGTGCACTCCAGATGGATCTCATACTTCGCACGAGTGGTTTTAGGTCTAGATGCTTCAAAAAAATAACATATGTGATCAAATCTATCTTCTTATACACCTCACGCATCTTGCCTTTTCATGCTTAAATTCACATTTGGTTGAGCGTTGATCAATTCTTCTTACTTCAAATCTTTGGCCTTCTTAGTGAGCTCTTCCTCATTCTTTTCTAGCTTTGCTTCTAGGAACTTCACCCTATTTTTCCTTCCGAAGAGTTTGGCCTCTACCTCAACTAAGACTTTGTTTAGCGTGTTACATATCTGCTCATCTGAAATTCATTAGGCATTCACCAAGGAGATGATTCCCTTTGTTTTAGGAACCTTCATGAGTGCTCCTTGACTAACTTTAAATTTGAGCTCATCAATGTGGGATTCAAATGCCCAAGACAACATCTTCCTCGTCCGAGGGTATGCGCCTTCCTCATCAAATGATGACATATTCAAGATTTACTCCATTGGTATAGTGCCTTGGAAGTGCATGCAAAACACCTTGCTTGGGTCATCCACATAGCCCATGACTTGTCCTTGTTTTTCCTCAAGGCTCTTTCTTCCTAAGTGCGTGGCCCTAGGAAAACTCACAGCTAGACTGGGTCCTCCCCCCATACTATCTTGCTCTTTCCCAACATTCTCTTCATCAATTTCCTTTAGCACCTCTTTTGTGTTCTTCTCCACCTCCTGCTCTACCAAGGCCTCAATGATCCTAGCCACTTCCTTCTCTGTGGCTTCATCAATCTGCTCCTTTTTTAGGCTTAGAGTCTTTTGATCCCTCGTGCTTACTTCCTCGCTTACTCCTTTCTCTTGAGAGACTTCTTCTTCCCTAATAACATTCCTTCTTATGAAGGTGTAACCATCCTTCTCTTCCTCATCCTCCTCCTCGGAATCATGGACTTCGAACATTGGAGGGCCTTGAACTCCCTCAGGTTCATCATCTTCTTTCTAGCCTTAGCAGGCCTCCAAGCTCTCCATATCCCCCGAGTTGGTATTCTCTGCCACCTTTTTCTTTTTCCTGATTGGGGATTCCAGTACAGGGGACTCTTCTTTTTCTCCTTCTTTTGGTGACTCTCCTTTGTGAGGGGTTGTTCTCGTGCCTCCTCTTTGGGGTATTTTCTCTCACCGGGGACTTTTTCTTTAAGCAGCATAGGTACTGGGTTTTTCACTTGCTTCTGGTGTTTCTATGACTGAGAAGTTTGCACACTTGGTTCCTTCTTCGCCACTTCTTTTATTTCCCTCCTTTTGGGTGTGGGCTTCCTTCTACCTATGGGGTCTTTTGGTATGGATACATCATTCTCCAAGTACGCACCCTTCTCAAATTTTGGCCTTATGTGAAGATACACCCATGCCGCGGTCCTTCTTGCAATGGGAAAAGTTAGGGGTTTAATCATTTGCACCTCGTGAGACACTTACTTCTCAACGTGCATGCACTTCTTGGGGTAGACTAGTTTCCTGCGCATCTCCCTGTGGTCTTGGTCCACTTTGCTAAGGTCAAACCTCAACTTCTTAGCCTCCTCGAACCTATTTACTCCCGCTTGGAAGTACTGAGAAGTGAATGAAAAATGGAGCTTACACCAAGGGCTCATGGTTTCATCCACCAAGTGGAACCTGCTAATGCAGTAATGCTAGTATGTTACAAATTTTCCTCTCCATTTGTAAGTGTTGGCATTTGTTCTAGAATTCTCCACTCCACCCTGAATGCATCCCTTTAGCACTTATACCACTTCTCCATGCGCACCTTGTGGGTGGCCATCACAGTTTCACATGTATATTTTGTGAATCTCTTCACGAGTGATGGATTTTCCTTTGGATACTCCCATAAAAACCTCTCAGCTCCATAAGGTACTCCGATTTCTGAAAACACAATTGTCAGGAGGACATTACCAAAATGTATCTTGTCACCTTCCTACACGCTACTGATAATTTCATCTGCGATGAAGGAAGATAAGTTGTAGATTGTGCCTTCGATATCTTTCATATATATTTAACTGTGCCTTATTTACCTACGTCCACCTTTCCGGTCATTTATCTTTTCACTAGGTGCACATCCATTCTCATGACAGGTTATGGGATCTCCGCAATATCAAATTACCATGACCACTTCTTGTAGTCGTATGCAGTGATGGTCTCTTTTATGGTGTCCTTGTAAATCAAGTCATCATCTATACTCTCTTCTTCACAGATGAGGCCTATGAAATTTTAAATTAGCTGAGGATTTATGCGCATCTTACACCCCGCGCGAAGTAAAATTGGTCCTCGTGTATGTGCAACATCATCCATTGATAAAGGCGATCAGGCTTTCCAAAATAAGGTAGCTCGTAGATTTGCAACAACCCTGCCTTCTCCAATTTCACTTTTACTTTGTTGATATAGATAGGCATGCCCTCCAGCATCCTCTTATTTGTTGGGCACACCAACTCAAGTGCCATCTCCTTTAATGTTGTGCCTGGTGCGATGGTTGTAATAACTCACCATCATTTTTCTAAGGTGGGACTCCCACTACTTTCCAAGTAATACCCCGTCTGACATCGCATCTTTACGTACCACTCTTCATTCGTGCTTGTGCAATGGTAGAATCGCTTGTTTTCTCTTGCCCTTACCCTTCTATTTTTTAGGTGACATAGTTGCTTTCTATGGTTCCATAGTGTTGGTTAGCTTAACACTTCAACATCTCCTGCTTTCCCCGCTCATATACTCTTTCCAATCTCAGAGCTCAATCTTGTGAAGAAACCCTTCTAAGTTCATGCCCTAGCTACCAAACCCTAACTGAAATAACTCTTCCATAAGATGACGCTTCTCCAAAACTACCTCCATGCCTGTGTATTTCTTTCCTACTGGTTTACAGATCAAATCTAGTCACTCACGCTTAAATTTCTCAAATTTTTCTTCACATAGATCATCTTGAGAAACCCTAGTTCACAAGAGCTCTTCTTTCTTTGTGTTTGTAATGTAACTAATGAAGTGCCCAACCTCCTATTTATAGTTTCTCCTTCTTCCTAGCATTTAATGCTACTTTACCTACCACCTTACTTAAACACTTATTGCAGATTTTTCCAATAAGCCGGCCTTAAGTGCCTTTACTCACGCGCCAATCTTTGCACGGACAATCCTATAACCTTATGGCACATAAATAGTCCATCTAACAAAAGACTCTTACATGCGCATCAATAGCACCGAAGGCACTTCTTCCATCCTTCTCCTGATTTTTGCTCTCGCCTACCTCGTGTTGTTCTTGTGCTTCTTCCTCCTTTGTACGTGGTTTCCCTTGAAGCGTTATCCTGACACCAACCATTATTGTTCATCTTTCTCCCACGTGCTTCTTTCTCCCATGCACTTCCTTCCACAGGGCCATTCAACCAGGATTTTTGAACACAATTCCTCCCGGTACCTTGCACTTTACACTTAATTTCACATTATTCTTTATTCACCCCACACTAAAATGATGTGCGGTCCTCTATGCATATAGATCCTTCAAAAATTAATGAGGTTACCGGCATCCAAGGCGCAAAATAAAACAACAATGAGAAAGGGAAACACAAGAAATAAAATGCAATAAAGGAAATGCTAAACTATCTAGCAATATTGCCTTATTACAAACACCAAGAAGACTTATTTATAGTAGGGCTTCACCTAATTCCATTGAAGTGACTGACAATCTCATTCCATCTAGTGCTTTTAACTGGCATGCACATGAATTAAGTATATACGAGATGATATAGGCCCCACCAATGGACCTTCAACTTCCTAGGATGGTGCAGAAACTTGGAATCATATAACAACACCATCTTCCCAACCTCAAATTTATTGTTCTTAACATGGTGATCATGCCATGCTTTTTGTTTAGCTTTCTCGATTGTCTGGCTCCACCTGGCTAATGATCGTCTCTCATCCAACTTCATTAACTTATTAATTCTTTCCTCCAATGCTTGTTCGTCGGCCAACCCTCCCCGCACACATTATACACAAAGAAGGTAACATGAATTCAACAAGTATGACAGCCTCTACGCCAAACACCAATTGAAATAGTGTGGCCTTATTCAACCTTTTATAGGTTGTTCTACATGCCCATAGAACTGCTGATACTTTGTCATCCCAATCTTTCCTACCAATGTCAAAAATCTTGGTCAGGGTATGACTTAGTATTTTTTTAAATACCTCTATGGTTCCATTTGCTTATGGATGGTACATGGTAGTCTTATGGTGATCCACCATGAACTCTACTAACTGAATTCTTATTGTCTCATTTAAAAAATCATATCGCTACAAACTCAAAGGGCATCCGTACCTCATGATAATGTTTTCCCATAGAAACCGTGCTACTGTATCTGAATCGATGTGTACAGTCCTTAGTTGGTGCTTCCTCTGCCCATCTTGTCAAGTAATCTGTGTAAGCGATTACATAGTGCGATCCAATCCTACACATTGTTGGTGCAATACGGCCTACAAAGTCTATAGCCCAAGTCTCAAATGGCTCAGCGCTGAGGATAGGGTGCAAGGGCATTTAATCTATGTGCCCTGGTTTTCCAATGCGCTAAAAATGATCACACACCTTTCAGTATTCTTTACAATCTTGATATAGGGTTTCCCACCATAATCCAGCTAGAAATATTTTACGTGTAGTGGCATCACTTGCGTAATGCCCACCTGCACTCCCACCATGTGCCTCCTCTATGATAGCTAGGCACTCATGTTCTAGCACACACTGGCACAAAACCTCATCACTTTCCTATCTTGTAAAAATCCCCACCAATCAACATGTAAGCAATGCATATGGCTAACTACTTTCTTTCGCAATGTCTTCATCCCCTTTGGCACCAAACCTATTTTGAGAAATACAACGATATGTTCTAAATCATAGGGTGCACACCATAACCTGAATAGTTGTATATCCGGCATGGTAACTTCAATGCTTTACGCGTCCTCTCCCGAGTCAATTCTAGACAAATGGTTAGGTCTGAAATTTCTCTTCCATGGCTTGATAATCACCATGAACTCAAATTCTTGGAACAACAAGACCCACCGAAATATGCGCCCTTGCAGGACGAGCTTATTTACTAAGTATTTTAGTGTCATGTGGTTGGTATCGAATATAAACGGTGTTGCCAATAGGTACTTATAGAATTTATGAAGCGAGTAGATCATGGAAAGTACCTCATGCTCAGTAGTGGTATAGTTCTTGCTCTCTTTGGTGTGAGATTTCTGCTCGCAAAGCATAAGGGATGATCAAAAATCCCTTCACCAGGTTGTGCCAAAACTACTCCAATAGCCATTCATGAGGCATCCACATGTACATGGAAGGTTTATCCCAAGAGGGAAAACGTAATATGGGTGCGGTGATAAGCGTATCCTTCAAGGTTTCAAATGCCTTATGTTGTTCCTCGCCCCACTGAAAAGTGCTTTTGTGCTTCAGAAATTCTTCCAAGGGCGCGGCTATCTTGACATATCCATTAATGAACTTTCTATAATAACCCACGTGCCCATGAAATTCACGTATGATGCTGGCTAGTAGGGGCTCTTTCGGTCCTCCCACTGTGATGACAATTTTTGTGGGATCCACTAAAAACCCTTCCTTACATATGATATGCCCCAACAAAGATCCCAAATGGGGTGGCAAAGATACACTTCTTTATGTTAAGGGATATCCTCAACTGCTAACATCTTTCAAACATAATTCTTAGTTTATCACAAAGTGGTCCTTTACTAATCCATACATGGTCCAAGCATGCCTAGGTATACTTGAAGGAACTTGTGAATGAAATCCTAGATTTCTTGTACCATAATGCGTGAGAACACAACAGTGCATACCTCAATCCAAAGGGCATAACCGTATAAGAAAAACTTCCCCACTCTATGGGAAAAAAAAATTTCTTCTAGTCCTCCTTTGCGATTTTGACTGGTGGTAGCCTCGAGAACCCATCTATGAAAGCGTATATTTCACGCCCCGCTACTCCTTCCGTAATATCTTCGGTGAAGGGGGTTAGAAAAGGGTCAATGATACACACCGCATTCAAGTATCTCGTAATCGACCACATATCCTAATTCTCCCATCCTTCTTGATGTTGATAACCATGGGGCTTATCTATTCCAACTCCTCTATGACCTCAATGATTCCGACGCTATCATCTTATCAATTTCTTCCTTGACCCTTACGCACAAGTTGGGATTCATCCGATATGTTCTTTTCCGATTGGGCATGCACCCTCTTTCAACTTAATCTTCATTTCTCCGTGGATGGTGGATGCCTTTCAACTCATGGTAACCTTGCAGGAACAAATCCTAGAACTCGCATAACAGATCATGATCTTGGAGACTTCTTTCTCTGACCAATAGTCTCCGATGATAGGCTCCTTAGGTTCTACTTCCAACCCAATGTTAACCTTCTTCATTTTCAAAGGCTCATGGTAGGCACGCGTACTCTCATCCACACATCTATCACTTCGCACATGCCTACAGAATGGTTAACTTCCATATTATCCATCTCCTTGCCACACCATCTTACCCTTTTCTTTTTCCGCACACACATGTTCAAATTGTACCTCCTCAGATTCATCTTCACCAAAGCATTCCTCCAATCTTGGCTCTCCTAGCAAGTCTAGTAGCCTATATTCCGCCATTGGACTATATCCCATCGTAAGGAGCTTGACCACCTGCAATGCCCTATCCACCGATGGTTTTGTGCTTCAATAGTCAAATGCTTGGACGAGATCAACTGCTAATTCCTGCCAATTTCCCATCTGGTGGCGTGTCTCAGAGTGTACATACCAGGCATGCACATAACCTTGCAATGTAGAATATAACTTATGTGTCCATAGGGATAGTAGCAAAGCTTCTATGCCTTCCATTTGGCTCTCTCATAGGCTTGGATGTGGAAAGAGGCGGGATCCTTACCATGATAGTCTTTGATGGTGGTGGGCGTATTGCTTCTAGAGAACCAAACAAAGAAGGCAATTCTCACCTCGTGCCACCTAAGAGGTTCTCGCGGTGCGTAGCCCACCACCATGTTGCAGTGCCGAGAAAGACATAGTTTAACATCCCTCTTCTTTCATCTTCATTATTCCACTGAGCTTCCATCTCTTGTAAAAAGGTCTTAGGGTAGGCTCCTCCAGAGTACTTGGGAAACTTCTATCCTCCTAGACGCATAAACGAGCACGCCTTGGTCAACCGTTTGACAGATCCTCTTAACTGTCACTGAACTAAATCATAAGTCCCGTGCACCCAATTATCACATGTGATGCTGGTAGTATCACTTATGGATTGTGAATATTCAAACTGGATAACCCCCTCGGTAGGATGGATTATCTCAGGGTCCTGGATAGAGCGCACATAAATCTAGTCAAGGACCTCTTCACCTAGGGGCTCTGTATAATACGTTGGCTTCCCATATGTAAGGGGGATAATAACCCTCTCTTCCTTGTTCTCAAAGTTGATGTACCCCTTATTTAACCACAAGTCAACATTATTTTTATAGCACCATGGGCACTCAAGTAATGCTGAAAAATTATCTGCCTCGGCGAGTGCCAAGACTTCAAAGTCTCCAGTAAACTTAGCCCCCTGAATGGTGATAACTGCATCCTTCAAGACTCCAATGGGCATGGCCTTAGTCTTGTTTGCCATATATAGCACATTTGAAGATGGTTGTAATGCGGGCCTTCCCATTTGATGTCATGCATCCAGTGTTATAACATTGACCTCAGCTCCTGTGTTAATCAATATATTATAGATCAAAGCCACCCATCCACAACGGCATTTAGTGTAATTTCCTTGTCGTAATCAAGGCTATGGGTAGGAGGTTCAGATGCAGCACCTACCTCTCGCGCTATACTCCGCATGCGGCACCTTCTCCCAAAGACACTCTCTAGAAGGTGAATGACATTCTCCTACCTCAAGATCTTGAACACTTCCTTAACCTCATCCAGTCCTTCGTGGAGCCTCAACACTTCTCCTTTACTCCGTTATCTAGACTGCTCCTTCAAACACTAGATTTCTCCTTGTAAACTTCCTATAACATCCATATTTTCCCGGTACACTTCCTCTAGTGAGAAGGGTCTAGATACTTCCATGTACCACCTCCTCTCTCAAGCTAGAATTCTCGTTCTTGGCAATTCCTTGGCGTGTGTGACTTCTACCCGCATTGTTACTAAGATAGGTTTTAATCCCGACTCATGTGCCACTCATGGAATCCATTTCATATCAGCCTTCTTTATACTTATCATCTCGGTGCCCTTGTCCTTCCGGTGATTCTAGCTCATGTGTTCAAAAACTTGGGACAATCCTCATACTTGTGCTTCTTTCCGCACCATGAGAACTGCAATAGATATAGACATTCACGCCTATAGTGTTTCGTGGACCCAAAATTGTAAACAATGTACCTCGCGAGAACTCACTTCTCCCTCCTCTACAGCCATTATGACCATGGGATCCTCCGAGAAAACCCCTTCCATGTGCCCCTCCCTCTGCATGTCCTTCATAACGGTAGTCATCTTCCTTAGAGCTACTGGCAATGCTAGTCTGGCACACACCATGATCAATGGCCTCATGGATTTGGTCAATAAGCATACAATCCTTGGTATCATGGGTTGTAGATGTTTAGATCTTGCAATAGCAAGACACATTCTTCCTGATTGCCCACTACAGTAAGGGGCACCTACTCGCATCATGGTCCCCATGAAAATCTCACAATCCACTACCACGGTGCATACCGACTTCCGGGGGCAATTACCCTTAGTATGCCCTTCTATTTCACAATCTATACACCAGAGACCACTACGAGCCTCATGCGTGGAGTTGGCGACAGACTTTTTTCCAGCATTGTTTGGCCATCGCAGGTGATCTGGGCCTCCAGAAAGGGCTCACTCTAGTGTCAACGCTTCTAACTCCTTCGGCACATAAGGTAGCTTCCAAAGCCTCATGTGGGTCAGTGAATGTCTTGTGTGACAATTCCCTTCTGAATGGTGTGAGAAACCCACCAACAAACCACTGGGCATGCTATGATGGATGGATGTCATAGGATAACTTTTATAGGATTTTTTTAAACCGAAGGCATCATATTCCTACACACTCTCGCCATTCCCTGTTTAATTTCCTTGAGTGCTAATGTTTTTCTTCTCAAACTCAGGGATGTGGAATTTTGCTAGAAAGTCATTCTTCAATGTAGTATAATCCACCATCATCTGATTGGGGTCATACTTTTGGTACCAGATGTGTGCCTGCCCTTGCAATGTGGTTACAAATTGGCTTGCCTTCCATTCCAGGGTAGTGATCCCCTTTACGTGCCATAGCAGAACTAGCACTTATGTACATGTTCCGTGGCATCTTCTATGCCTTGGTATTCTAGAAGATGTAAAGATATCTCAAAGAAAACTTGAGGAGGTGGTTGAGGCCCTTGCCCTCCCGATCCATGTATTTGATTCCCTCGGTGTGTCCCCCACCGCATCCACTAGATTCACCAAGTCCCGTGCCTCCATACCCACCAATTCCTCCTCCTAATCCACCAAAGGTAAAGGTCCTGAGGTGGTCACTCCTAGTGTCCCCAACATCCCACTGAACTGCGTGCCTATGGTCTAAGAGATTGCTCCATTCATATGGGTGTTCCGCACCACTTCCAGGACATGATCCTCGCACTTTGCCCAAAAAATCCTCTGAATACTGGAATGGCATGTGCAGCCATAAAGGTTCCAAATGTGATATTGTACCTCCTGGGTGCAGATCGATCAACTCCACCGATGCCAACTGGGTTGATAAGACTTCTAACTTGATTAGGGAAACCAAGCGCCAGGGGTTGGTTACCATGTAGGTTCAAATGCATGCCAACTTTTCTCCTCTCTCCTTGTGACAAACTCTCATGAAGTCGAAAGGGCTTATCTCTCGCGCTTGCCAAGATGGGGTATCACAAGACTACTGTGCTCCACATCCTCTCGCATGAAATTCAACTCCCTCTCACAATGTCTACCTCCATAAATCCATCGTACTTATAACTCGCATTGTCTAGTCATATCCTTCTCCCGATCTTCACTATACTTGAGTCACTTCTCTTCTCTTTCCTTTTCATATGCAACTTCGCCTTCTTCCTCCACCCTAGCTTCCTCACCCCGTGCTCAGAGGAGTTTAGCCGGCCATGGAAAACACCTCTAAACTCAGGGTAACTATCAAAATCTTCATTGATAGAGGAATAATGTGCAAGAATGATCCTCTAGGCTCCCTTAGAAACTCAAACTCAACAACTTAGGAAATAATATGTAGAAATGGCATACTCCAGAGTGTAGCTTGTCAACACTCCTTTCCACCACTATTCAACAACATGTGTCCATGTCAGATCTTCATTTTACAGCCTCTGATATTCATCTTGGGTCCACATGCATGCTCTATAGTACCATATTTCTCTGGACACGTATGTCGAAATCCATTCATACAATTCTACTAGGAAGGAACAAAAAAAAATTTCATACAAGTCATGGTAGAGGTTCTCTTCCACCCACCTCCATGCATCAAACTTGGGCCCAGTGTTGAATCTCTGAGAAAAAATTTGCTTTGCACTCCTGAACCATGATTCAACACTCTCTAGAGTTAGACATTTTGTCATCATTCATTACAAAAATCATGATGTATGCCATCTCCCACTACAACTTTTGAAAAGAGTTCCTAGCAACGGAACCAAGATGTATTCATTTTTACACCCACTAAATAACAAGGGAATCCCATGTGCACTTGCCTATCACCAAGTGGATGTTGGGCGCTGCAGGCGCCGAGTCTCTTTTATGTGACTTGAGTGGGGAAGCATTATCTACGACAAAACCTTAATGATAGCAAATGGTAACAAGACATACATTCATCATAGGTCTCAGAACAGTCTCTAGACCAACGTAGTCATCCCAAGCAGAAAGGTACTTAAAAGATTATAGATATGAACCAAAACAGTAAAGGAAATACATAGGGATTGTATTCATTTACATAGCATACATAAATTAGAACCATAGAGACATACATATAAACCGGAGTCTATTATATTCATATTCCATCATGTTTGATAACCTCATTATATTCATTAGATTCATCACAGACTATCATAGTATGGTAGACCAAAGTCATACATCATAAGCTGGATTTTTGTCCTTCAATTCATAAAAATAAAATTACAACCCCAATCCCTTGATACATCCTTCTCCTATATATCATCTACCGAATCCTACGGAGTTCTCGCAGCATTTCTATAGGGCTCCACTCTCTCTCTCTCTGTGTCTCTTTTTTTCTTCTGTGGGCACTTGTATATATAGGCTTCATCAATCACCGACTTTCCTTTCAGGGGCTATAGATCCATCGCCAAGTGTCCAAGTGGTCCTCCATGGGAGCATGCTCCTTCAAATCCAAACTCTCCACTTCTTGCAATGATGATCTTCTAGAATATTCTATCACAAGGTATATTCTTTTCGTGGGCACCAAGTTGCCAGGATGGCACCTTATGCACTCTACATGCGTAGTCAGGTCATGCTTTTCTCGTGTCCAGCCTGATATGCCAATTATGGCTAAGTCCTACAACCTTTGTTCTATCTTTCACCCATGCCATGGGTTATTCTAAAACCCTCCTAAAACCCTATCCTACGCACCTTCTCCTTGCAAGGCGCCCTTCTTGATCGGACCTTGCATGCCCATGTGCCCTCTTGACAAGTAGCTCATATTTTAGGGGCCCAATAGTCTTCAAACAACCAAATGTTTGATTTTTGATAGGATATTGTCGAAGCCAAGTTCCAGTGACTACCACTGAACCCAAAGTGGGATACTCAAGGTCTTCACCATCAATGACTGTGGAAGTCAAAAAAAATTCCTCTACACAACGAGGCAACAAGTAGTCTTTTCCTCTTTGTTAAATTATGTCGCAATAACTACAAAAATGTGCCCTACATCACAAAGTAAAACTAAAGTCAAATTTAAAATACATTAATATTTGACCATTTAATAATTTATAAATCTAAAACATGGCATGTACATATATGTATGTACCTTGTTGCACTAAATCAGAGACTTGGTCAAATTCAGGTGATGTTGTCATTTGATCTGAAGACCCTACAAGTTGTAATGCTCATGGAACTTGATGTGTGTCAAGTGGAATTAGAGGTCTACAAGTCCATTCATCCACCCAATGCTGTGACTCACATTCATTCCACACAAAATCAATGCATGATATACAAAAACATGTCATGCACCTAGTATAAATAGTCCAAGCATTTGCATCTGAACCACGAAATGAGTGCATATCACTTGATCCTACAACTATCATACAATCTTCAAAGTTTGCCAAATGTTGTTCCTCTATCAAAAAAAAATATCTATGAACCATTGATCCCTCTTGAGATTCATGGCCTATATTCTTGACACACCAATCAACAATGTTTTTTGCACCTGTAAATTTAGCACCATCCTTGAACTTTAACTCTTCTCTTGTAAGTGATCTTTTCACACATGATCCTGCACCATCATGCTCTCCTTTTCCATGCCTTGCCTCAATAAAACTCTAGATATGTTGTACATTTGTTTCTTTTTGCATCCTGCTTAGCCAATAAAACATTTGTGCATTCTTGAATTGTGATGTGCAATTGTCCGACCAAATGTAATGTTTATTGAAACTAATGTTCCTCTCATTCAAGTTCACATAAAACACCTAGAAACACCCTTGTACATATTCTCAGAGAATGTGTCCGATCATCACCGATGTAGAAATGATACTCTCTTAATATTTTTTCATCTTGCTCAAGTGCTTTTTGGAGAGTGCATGAATGTTATATGCATGAAAATAAGAACTCTGACCGAGTTATACTATGAAACTAAACCTCATTTGTGGCTACAATGTGTAATTCTCTCATAAGTCAACTACTGAAAAAATAGTACTAAGTGGGAATGTGTTCTTGCTTAGCTTGAATTTTTCATCCAACCATCAAGCTCTCCCATGTGTGTGCCTTGCATACTCATAAACAATTTTCTCTCTGAATTTGACCATATATTATAATATAGGTAATTGTTTTGTAACAAGCTCACACCTCTTAGATTTTTTTCCATCTTTTAATTGATATGCCACCAATTTATATTTTCTAAAACCAACCAATTCTTTTCCTATGAATCAGACTCACATGGATACAACTTTTCGATTTGGCAAGCCACCACATACATCATTGCACGCTCCATCGTAACATGCTTTGTTATAAAAAATTGTCTAGTTGATTTTTCAAAAATATTTTGGAATAAATTCCCTTGAAGATTTTGGTGGGACATTTAATCCACACTCCTACAACATGATTTTAGTATGAAAAACATGACGTATTTGACAAATAACATCCTAATGCATTGAAAATTCAACATGATGCCTACAACAACAAGTGGTACGTGAGTGATTAATTTTCACATAAAAGGGTTTTATCATTTCAAAGAATCATTGACTAATATTAATTTATGGATTTTCATTCTTAAACTTAGAGAAAAATTATGTTCGAGTCATATCTAAGAAATGTTTTCGCACACAATTCACAATTACGAGAACCTATTCTTATTTTTACTATATCCCTTCTATTCGGTGACACCCTTGTGTTCTCATTCCAAAATTTTACAATTAATTCTTTTAAAATATCATATGTATTTTTGTCTTTACGTGGAATTCTCGCTAGAGAAATCCCAATAGTCGGGATGTTATTGACTAACTCAAGACATTTACGTTTCTCTATTTCTTTCATTAGTGTTTTTCTAATCAAGCATTTATTAACCTGCTTTATCACTTACTATACAATTAGTAAGTGCACGTTGTGTAGCATTACTATCTTTGGTACATCTTTTTCCACCTACAGTTTGGTATGCTTTATGTATGTTTTTAACAATTGACACATTTTGATCAAAGAACATTAGATGTTCTTAACCCTAGGTCTTCATTATAGGTTTCATCTTAATTAATTTCATCAATGTAACAAATAATTGACATATTTGTGTGTCATTTAAATTCTCAAAGTAATTATCCCAAATTCCACTAGCTTTTCTTCTCGCATTTCTTTCAGACATTTTGTTAGGCATTGGTTTTATAATGTTTTCATCAATTTCAATTAGGTGAATTTGTTTTCTTCGTAAAATGGAAGGAGGTGTTCTCAGAGGTGAAGATTAGTTTACAAGGTTACTTTCTTCATTCAAGTTTTCATACAAATTTTAGGGTTAAAATTTGGATTCTCAGTAAGGTTTCAAATATTATATTCATATCAATTTTTTCATCCATACCAACATTATAATTCAATTCAATTAGTTTGAATAAGAAAGCAAGCAAGAATAAGAACACCTCCTCTCCTTCTCAACCACATCCTTTGACATTGATGCACTATGCATGCCTTCATCCCTTTCTAAAGTGTTTTTGTTTGACCACTCATCCCTCTCACCATTTTCCATGCTTTCACACATTTTTGCTTTGTTGTTCACCTACATATGTTGCACCTAAATATTTTAATTTTTTTTGTACATATTGCTTGATGTATGCTTCCCCAGCCCGTATTGACTCTTGTTACTTATTTCCCATAGATGAAAAAGCAAAGAAAAAAAAAGGTGACCCAGAAAAAAAAAATTAACCTTCCCATGATGGCGGTTGAACCTTAAGTGCAACCAACTTCAAATTCATTCAATTTTTTTGTTGCATCCATTCAAGAATAGATGTCTATAAAAAACCCTTCGGCTATAAGAGACTTTCCTCTTGCATGTGGGAGGGATGAAATGGAGCTTGACATCCCTCTCAAAGCTTACATTGCATACATTATATGTAGGAAATATGAACCTGACTATCGAAGATGAGGACCCTAACGAGGCGGATACACGAATAATGAACTGGGACTATCCGATACAAATGTTGGTAAAGAGAAGATGGACAACGAGAATTCCAACCTACCAATCAAGGACTATGACGTAACTCATAAATAGGTTGTTATTAGTTCTAACACTCTTTTCCTTTACTTTTTCCCTTCCCGTAAAAAAAATTCCAAAAATGTGTTGTGGATTGTTAAAAACATTCTAACTTTGCTTATTTACCTTTTTTGTAGATCTATGTAGCAAAAAAATACACCTATGTCCATACTTTATAATTTTGTATGTATGTTTTGACTGTTGGATGGATAAATTTTGGGTGCATATTTCAATTTTTGGTGAAATTTTAAGGCACATTGTTCCCTTGTAAAAAAAAACCAAATCATCTTTTTCTTGATGGCTATTTAAACACTTGAATTTTAGTGATGTGTCTAATGCCCCGCCTAATATTAACTCTACAAAATTTTGTTACATGTGTTTTTAAAATAATTTGGTATGATGCATTACACATAATTAGAAGAAAACACAATATATAGTTGCTTGTTATGTGATTCTTTAAAACTAGTGCATTTAATTATGTTCTTTACATTTTATGTTGCTTTGTTGGGATATGAACATGTAGAAATAGGTGGAATTTTCAATTCTTTCTTATGTTGACTTCTTGTGCTTATCATGACCTACTTTTTCCAATGAATTGCTACACTTTTCCATCTTCGTAAACACTGCATGCATAGGTTTGTATTCCATGATAGCCAAAATGAATGGGGTAGATCATTATTAATTTCCACTATTAGAGTATTGAAATTATTGAAATTCTTAATGATTGTTTAGGGACATTGATTACGGTTTTAATTTATATTAGAGGATTCCTAACATGTTCTGCAAGAATAGAAGGATCCTCTACACATGCGGATCACCAACCCTTTCCGTTAATTGATTAGATCGTGATGTCTTTGTGAGATAACTCTCTTATTAGTCTCGTTGTCCAGGAAACAACTATATATAGATCCCTCACCCTTCTATATCTATATATTGAGATAGAGGGGCATCGGTCGTCCTAACCCCCACCCCACCCCACCCCATATATTGGTTCGGTTCGGTTCGGTCGAGTGTAGACAAACTATGGGTAGTCAGTCTGGACTACACTCTCTAGATTCAAATCTGTCATATGAGATAGCGAGGAACGTATGCCTCTATAATGTCTTGAAGGGTCCTTATTCATGTGTTATGACCTTGGAGAAACTCTACAATGTTCGGGGGAATCTTGTTTGCAAAACGTATTGACTATTTCCTCGAAAACACATGTATGAAAAAGATAAAATGCAACTTGCAAAAAAATAATCATCCTTTTTTTCCTTCACTACTATTGAGTTATGTTTTAAAATATTACATTTTTTTAATATTATTTTCATTTCTTAGATGAAGAAATAAAACGGAGCCAAAATATTGATGTTGATGACTACCTTATTGCCTTGTAAATTGGTAATATATTTTAAATGCTTCTCTTCTTTCCACAATTGAATACGTTGTTATAATTACTACAATCTTTCTTTATTGATTTTAATGTTTAACTCGAATTTTCTCACTAGTATGTTACCAGAAGATTATTGAAAATATCTATTTTCATCATTGATTAAATATGTAAGAAAACATAGCCTTCAAGACTTTTTATTCATTACCCCTTTACATAGTTGTATATATTTTCCCTAATTTCAAGCTTAGATTATAGATGTTGGTACAAAATACTACAATCCTTTAAATTTCTCTTTGAAAATGTTGAATGGAATATACCATTCACATATAGATGGTAAATTAGAGGTGAATGTGTGCATCATGACGGGTTCATTAGCTAGGAAATATCCTAGCACGTGAGTTCATATTGAGGTAATTAAAATTAATAAAAGTCAAGTCAATATATCGATAGACATGAGGGGGTGAAAGGGTTTAATTTATTAATATTTTGAATCATGTATTGGGGGTAGGTTAGAGAGGTGGACCAAAGGAAAGGGAAGTTTAATTTTAATATAAAACTAAAACATTTGGACCCTAGTTTTTAGTACTAAACACCTTAAAATTGCAATTTAAGGAGTGTGGTCATAAAGTTACATTATAATCTCCTTTTGAATAAAGAAATCAAGAAATAATAAGATGGTCGAAAACTAAGATTGAGTTTTCAACACAAGTAATATTATTTCACCATCTTAATTATTTGAAGAACTATTAATAAATGATTAAAGATTAACATTTATAAGGTACTTGGTAATAGGTCTTAAATGGATTCAAACTATCTTTCAAGAGAAAATTTACATATTAAAAAAATTAAGTAAGAAATATGATATATTTTCTGTTTAATATATCAGGGTAGAAATAAAAAGGGGTAAATAAATATGTCATCATGGAAAATGGGTAAGTAAGGTACATGGAAAATATAGGGGGTATTTCCATTCTAATAATATAACGGGAGGGGATATTATCAATTGAATAATTAGAGGTAAAAATTAGAATTAAGGTTATTCTTTAATACCCTTCGAATGAACGTGTTATACCATACTTTTACTAAGTGAACCCCCGTGGTGTGCATATAATTACGTAATGCTAAGCTCATGAAAAGAAGATCTTAAACAAATTATGGATTTCTAGAGATTAGATTTTATGCAACAAATGTGGTTTACCATTTTCATGATTCTAATGTACAACAAATCCTTCTAGTGTGGCAAGCATGGTGATGCATCACACTTTCATGTATTGTAGTCTATTTTCATCTTCAAATTAGTTTTGCTATATATTATGATCTTAATTGAGTATTGCACTTTGTATTCATATAAATATTTTTGCTAGATTATATTCATAAAATAAAATGGACTTGTCATTGTTGCATTCATATAATATTTTTACTAGATTTTATGTCCATTCCTAAGTATATTTAAAAAAACTAATTGTTTTGTTATCTAAAATAGATCTTCACGTATTCTTGGTTCGTAAAGCTTTGATTCCCACCGACAAATATAGATCATGACTTAACATACGTGCTTCACTCGAGGTATGAAACTCACATTCATAAGCAATTCGAGGGAAGGGAAAAAGTAGACAAGCTTGAGGTATGAGATTTTTTTTGTGGATTGATGATATTTTAAAATATAAACTTTGCAGCTAACTCAACTATTTTTCCCTTCGATTTATTTTACTCAACCTATCCCCGAAATGGGTTCAAATGGTCATTGTTATTCAAAGGTTTACATTCGATTGAAGTTCATAATAGTTGTTGATGAACTTAACACAAAGTATTCTTCATAACTAGATATCAGTGATGTCCTCTTCATGGTTAGCATAGTTATTAGTTACCAATGCCACTTACTAGCTTGTTAGTTTTCAGTAAATTTTCCTATTCAGTTTTAAAATTTTATGGTTAATGCAAGATAGATTCGAGACCACTTGGAATCTTCTTACTCTTTAGCACATAAAATGGTGTTCTCATGCTATGTTTGTATACTATTTTTTATTCAAAATTGTATTGTCATTTCCAAAGTATAGTCCACTAAACTAATTGTGTTGTTGTTCTCCATAATAGATGTTGGTGTCCCCGCTGATTGGAAAGGCCTCGATTACCATGACACATATAGTCGCGGTAGCTTACATACAAGGCTACCATGAAGGTGTTAAAATCAAGGTATGTTTTTATGGATTTGCAATTTTTTTGCTATTCCAAAGATGTATGTTGTGGATTGGGTTGTGAACATCATCCCCAATATATTTTTAGTAGGCTTAGATTCATAAGGAATTCAAGGGAACAAATTGAGTAAATAAGGGGATATCAAGGTATGGAAATTTTTACGTGGGTTGATGATCTAATAGAATATAGACTCAATTCATCAACTCATATGTTTTCCCCTTTCACTTTTTCCTATTGCTAAAATTTCTTTTCAGCTGGATTTTTGCAATCCAAACATTTCAGTTTTAAAAAAACAATTGTCAATGCCCCATGTTGATCAAGGTAAATTACTTTTGGGTTTTCTTCGATCTATTTGACAACCCCTTCATTTCGAACATTTATATATTTACACTTATATTTTTGTTGATTGTGTAGATTTTCAAATGTCTAAAGGACCATAATATTAATTCTTCGTCCTCCTACTTTATCTATGATGGTTTGGCCTACTACACCTGCCTGAAGTTGTATTTATACTTGATTTTTACTTTTATATGCAGGTAACTTACAGGGGTGCACGAAATATTCATTTAGATGATGGGAAGGTTTATTCCTTCGCACAAAACAACGTCACACAATACTTCATTACCTCAATTCATTTTAATGGTCATCGGAAACCCTGGCCACCCTTGCAAAATTCACCAATGGTTCGGAGTTGGGTTGCAGCAGTGTAAACTATTAATTTCTTTAATGGTTTTAGTCCCATTATCTTTTCAAAAGAAACATACAAGAAATAAGCTAAATTAATGCGACACTCTTTGAATAGAAATACAACTCTTTTCCCTCTACAAGAAGCAAAATGACGTGTTCTTAACATTCGTTAAAAACAAATTACTTTTTAAATTACGTCAATTAATTCTTCACATTCACACTTGTTCTATTTTTCCTTCATAAAATATGTCCAACTTTTGTATTTAGGCAGGTATATTGCCTTCACCTTTGCAATTAAACATTTGCATGTTTCCAATCAAATTGTGACATCTGTATTAAAATGGGGCTGGACTATAGTTTTTGGTTTTGATTTTTTTGTTGTGGCAAGATTTGATTGGTGGTTGGCTTTATGTGCACTGTTCATTGATAAAACGTAGGAGTTATGGGACATTAATGCATTGACTGTCATGCACAGAGCAGGTCGCTTCTGACAGCTTTGAGTGGCTCGAGGAAAACGCCTGTTTGTTTCTTGTACGCCGTGTAATTTCTCATTTGCATCTGCGCGCCAGGAAGTGGAGGACTCTGAAGAGCAAGGTGAGTTTTCATGGCAAGGCGATTTAAGCTCTCTGTTCGCATGTTTTTGCCTGCTGTTTATCTTTTAGTTCGAGTGGTTATTTGTTCTCTGTTCTGTGTTTTGTCCTTTCACTGTGTATTTTTCGGTGAGTTCGTTTGCATTCCTGTCTAGTTCGAGCTTTAGCTTTGGTATTGTTTATTGTGGGTCGCCGTAAATGATCTTGAACAACTCATATTCCCGCAGCTCGTGGAGGGGTCTCAGGTTTGTTGTGAGGGTTTTGTTTGTTGTTTAAATAATGCATGAGATAGTCGATTTCAAGAATCGGCTGCAAGCCGCAGGATGAAAAAGGTGACTTTGTATTCAGGAGTCAGGTTTGAAACACCAAACCCTCTTTCACCAGTTTTCTTGTGATTTTGTAGTCAGGGTTATAATCTGATAGGAATCAAACATTGGATCGAGCGAGCAACCATGGCTTCGCATTGCCACTATTTTGGCCGGCTGTATTTTGCTTGCGATCTGAGCTTGAATGGTTACGAGTTCGAATCGCTGGGAGTCATTTTTCTCTCGAGACACCTACATTTATATTTTGCCCTTCGAGGGTGTACCTGACAACAAGGCTGCCGTTACTGTAACCCTTGCATAGGAACTCTCGCACTTTACAAGGCAACTATTTTGTACTCAAAAGAATCCTAAAATCTTCCTTGATGTTTTATTTGTCTGGATGAAAATGGAGATTGTACGCTTTCAGTTTTGGATATGTGAAGCGTATAATACTAGACAGCTTAAATTTGTAAGGATTTTTGTTATTCTGTGAAGTATTAGATCCATTTGTGTTTGGGGACCAACAATTTCATTTGTGGATCTTTTCGTTTTCCGTGCAGGGTCCTTGGTATGTATGTTGGCCTGTGGTTTTCATAAGACACTATGTTCAGTTCTGAAAAAAATTATCTGGATTTTGATATATTGGCCATCCTTTGTCCACATGCTTTGTAAATTATATATTTAAAAATATCTATTTAGAAATCACTGTGTGACACCACTTTTCTGTACCAAGGTCTCAGGCGTAACTTCTAGACCATTCTTGATTTTGTGAAAAGTATATCAGAAGTAAACTTCGTTTTTCGATGCCTTGATGCAATAGTAAAGGTCAATCCTCATCTTTGCCAAATTGCTGTATTGAAGGTTGTTTTCTTTTTCACACATTAAGTATCCTTATTTTACTCTACTAATCTTTGGTATTTTGTGTAAGTCTGCAGTATGTATGTTTGCCCGTGGCTTTTCTTTGAAAAATTCAGAAGCAGTAACTTCATTTTTTGGTGCCCTGATCCAATAGTGCTGGCCAATCCGCCACAATTTTCCTTGCCTATGTCACACAGTTCTGTATTTCATTTTCAGATCATTGTTATTTTCTGTACAAAGTCTTTCTATGTATGTTTTCCTACGCCTTTTACAAGAAAATTTCAAATGCAATAAATTTTATTTTATTTGTCATTCTTTGCCAAATTGCCGTGCAAGGGTTTTGTATTTACGCATTCAGTTTAAGTATATCAGTTTTTGATCTTTGATATTTTTGATACCAAGTTTGCAGTATGTGTGTTTGCATACAAGCTATGTAAGGTAAATTAGAAGCAGTAATTTTCATTTTTTGCTTCTCCAATGCAATATTGCAAGCCAATCCACTATGATTGTAATCCTCTTTATTTTTTTACTTGCAAAATCGATGTAGTAAAGTTTTTTGTCTTTATGCATTTAAGCTTTTGTATTTCATTTTTGATACAAATTGTTTAGTATGCTTGTATAGCTGCAGGTTTTGTGAGATAAATCCAGAATTAAAAATTTATAATATTTGCTGTCCTGGTTCATCTGTGCAGGGAAATCTGCCATGATGTATAATCTTTTTTCTTCAAAAATATTTTGTTTCTCGTGTGAAGTAGGATTGAATGGATATTGAACAACAAAACCCACTGGTAGCTTTCTTTCTATTCCTCATCTCCTTTGACACCCGAGATTTCATTGGCGACCCCTGAACCTCAGTCTTAGGCCCCAATGAATTTTCTTCCTTTTGCATCTCTGAAAAAAAAATTGCATTGTCAATCATGCCATCCATTTTGATTAATTACATGAGGCACTTGCGCAAATTCCACCTGTTGTTTTAAAGCATGCTTGAATATTTGTTTTGCTCCTCCACATCAAAAAACTTCATCTTCGGCAGGATTTGCCATATCATGGCCTTGTTTAAAATATGAACATCAAATGGACATTTTTAAATTCACCCTATTTTAAGTGAAATGAATGTTATTTATGAAGTAAATGTTATTCATGTGATGAAAATCAAATATGTGTAGCTTTGACCATCATTGAAAAAGCCATAACTTCCTTAACAACCATCACCACAATCGTGGAAAGCTATTTAACCTTAACCATCAAGTGGCAGTCGTGTATAGACTACGGATGCATACGATCTGTTTGCTAGAATGATCCCAATGGTTGACTGACTGTGATGTGTTTGACAAAATGCCTGAAAGAAATGTGGGTTTATTTTTTGTTTGCCTGGTTTATATTTTAACTTCCCTTCCCACCACAAGGATCTTCATTGTGAGATACTAGAATGACTGGTAAATTGAAGTGAACTAAATGCCCAGAGCTCGTGGAGAAACTGGAATCCAAGTGGAACCTGTAGGAATTTGCCGATGCAGAGGAAGAGTGCTCGAAATTTGAGAAAGTAGAAATGATCAGGAGTGTCTTCAAGGAGCTTGGGTTTTAGAGTTATACTTGTCCATACAACTCGCACTTTTGATCTCCTTACACGGACTGGAAGCTCGTGGGGATAACTTTGATTTGAGGAGACTACTCCGAGTCTTTTGACTGTGGGTTTGACTGTCGAGACAAAGATGGAACAGTGCTTTCGAATATACAAGAGAGGAACTCGTTCGTCAAAAGGATGAGTTGTGATTGAATGTTCGCCCAAGTCTGAGGATCATTTCTATCACTCCATTATCTAAAGGATTTCCAGTTTTTGAGGTTCCTCCAAAACTGTTTGATGAAATGCTCAGATGCATAAAGCAGTTTCTGGCATTTGAGTTTCAACATTATTACATTTGAGTTCCATGGAAGAAGTCTTATATCAGTATGCTAGAAACAGACTGTCTGTCACAAGAAAAAGAAGATATATTTATGATTCATAGATTGGCATTTGTTCCACTAACTGGCAAAAACATGTTCTTCCACAAAACTTAATCATGCACTCCACATCTCACTTGTGTTTCTGTCCGTTCCATCGTTAGAAGATCTGAAGCATGTGTCAGAATAAATAATTTTTGGTTTCAACAGTGCTAGCATTTCGGGGGAAAAGCAAAATTGGTGGTTTAGCATGATATCAACAACACTTTTCAGAGGAGAGTACATAAGTAGGTCAAACTCCTGCGGGTCTCTTCACGGAGATACTTCCGACACCTCTGTTTCCCGGAAAAAAGTTTACAGATTTCAATAATCCTCTCCGGAGTAATTTGCAACTTGAGGGCACACTTGTCTGGACGGAGAAGTTTTTGGACATTAAATGTGGAAGGACATTAAACTTCTTTCCTGTCCAATTATAATTGATCTGTGGCCAAAGTCCTTGTTGAGATTGATAGTAGAGAAGGTCTTCTTGAAAATTTGGAGCTGGTCTGGCGATTGGGAGTCAAACTTACTCCCAACAATTGGATTATATAAACATTCATTTTAGATGTGCACGATGCCATTTCTGTGGTCATGTTGTTGCTGATTGCTCTCGTCCACCAATGGTGGCACAGAACTCAAAATTTCACTCTCAAGTCCTTCTCTTCGGAGAATGGAAATGGTTACATGGGTTTAGGTGAGACATTACGAAAGATTGTTGCTCTAGTGATTTGAAAATGGGGGTGTTAATACCAAACTGTTCGTTTTCTCCATTCTTCGATTCTTTATTAATTTGTCTCAATTTTCCGTAATCTCTCAAGAAAAAAATTGGTTTAATTTGTCAAAATCTGTATTATGAAGTCCAATTTGATCTGTAAAACATTCACTCATCAAATTCCCAATTTTCGGATACTTAATAATGGAGTTTTGATTTTTCAGTAAAATAAAAATTGTCGTTAAAACTTCAAAAGCTGAATTTAACTGATAAAACAATGAGCAAAGAAGTAAAATGCACAACAATAATGCAAACCACTTTATAATGGAGCTAACTCGATTTGGGCCACATTTCTGGGTCCGAAAAAGCTCATTAACAAATCTATTATGATGAAAAATTGCCTTCTATAAGTACACATTCATCACAACACTATGTTTGGTCCACAAAAATTCTCTACATAGCCTCTAAGAATATTTTTGTTGAGTTGTGGAGCACAATTACTTCAAATTAGCATGCAATAGGAAACTTGCAAGAAAACACAGTAACCGACATCAGTTATGGAGGGACCAACATCGGTCACCTATGACCGACATCGATCAAGCAAGGAGGAACCGACATTGGTTAAGGCTAACCGGCATCGGTTACTTGTGTGTGAGTGTTATAATTAACTCACGGAAATTAGATCTAATTTTAGCATAAAAGCAAATCTATTAATTGTAATTGCATGGCTAAGTGCCCTAAGTTTGTATATGTCTATATAAGCATGAAAGGTAGGGTTTAGAAGTAAGAATTAAAAAGAATTGAAGAAGATGATTATTGTGAGAATAATTGTGAGAGAGAATTCTTGGAGAAGAAACAAAAACTTGAGAAAAAGGAAATATTGTACATCTAAGAGGTGTGGAAGATTGTAAATTTTAAATTGTATATCTTGTGAAAGCTTTGGATAGTAGATTGGCTTGTTTCTTGGTGGATGTAGCCCACACCGGGTGAACCACGTTAAATGCGGTGTTGGTTTATATCTCTTGTTTTGTATATTTATTTTGGTAAAATAACCGGTTTTATTTGCATGTATGTTTAGATCGATATATTTTCTGTACAACCGATGTGCTAACCCCAACACTTTGAATCTATCTCCAAAGAAATTCTGCAACAAAACTCTTTAATTTTCTCTACGAAACCCTCTAATAATGGACTTGGAATATTAAAAATTAGCCATCAAATTGAAGTTCTCTCCATTTATAATGTTTGAACACTAGTGGTGTAGCAGCTAAGGCCTTATCTTTTTGCACAAACGGTCACAAGGTCAAATCCCATCCTTAGAACATTGTTTCTAACTTCCCATAGCCGGAAAATAAACATTAAAACCCATATCCTCAATCACATAATCAAATTTAGGTTGTAGCCTAATGGTTTGGACCTAAAATAGGTCATGATATGTCTCGGGGTCAATTCCCATAGGATAGCCCTTATCCTTTTTTGGGTGAACATGTTTTATATGGTGAGAGAAATTCCACATTGATCGGCTGCTAAACAACAAAGGCCTTTTTAAGGCTTGGGTGGATAAGTGTTCACATGGCTTCACCACACTTATGTCTGCTTTGTTTTGTTGCAAGCTCTTTGGGCTACGCTTTGCTTAGCTCAACATTTGGTTGGTTGGTTGGTTGGTATGTAGAGATTGTTTGAGATCGTCGGTAGTTGTGTTGGCTTGTTGTTGGGTGAATGTGCAATGAGTTGTTGAGCTCGTTGTGAGCTATCACGGTGAGGTGGATTCACCGATGTAACTATGTAGCTCGACCATGTGGTGATGACTTGGCTCACCAAGTTGGAAAGTTGGAGTCTTATAGCTTGGTCTTAGGTTAAAAAGGGAATTAGTCCCACATGCATATCAAACTGATCTTCAACAAAATTTATAATCAATAATGCTTACTATATAGTGTGAAGAAAGGCGACATGGTTCCCCTCCGAAAAAGAGTGGACGCATGCTGGTTATAGGGCCCTTAGTCGACACATCATGCTAGCCCCACATTGGATCCGTCAAAGACTAAAGCCTAAAACCAAATTTTTGCATGAGAAAACTCTTCCACTTTTCGCAACCACATTCGTCCACTTGTCATGCTGACATCATGCCACGTTATCTTTTTGCAGCCTGATGTTTTATTTTTATCAGTTAGAGAGAAATTTCAGCGAGCTATATCTTCAACGCTTACAATGTCCATTTCGCCCCATTCAGAGGGCGTCGAAAATATCTCAATGAGAAATTATGTATGCAAATAATTTCAGATATTGTGTAGACCATCTGACCTATGGGTATCCTCTAGATCACACCCCCATACTGAGGAACTTTTGGACCATCAAAAGTTTTCATTCTCACAAAATCACTAAAGGTACACTTCCTCTTTTATGGCTTTCCTTTGTCTTGTGTTAAAATAATCTCTTCGCAACTCATCCAAAGTAACTTAAAAGCAAAATATCAACAAATTGAACTTTCACTTCTCACCTTGATTCACGATCATCGATGGTTATCTCTCTCAATACAAGGCTAACTCTCCCAACATGGGGATGTATCTCAGAATGTACTGGCATGTAATGAAGTACTTATTTTCTCATTTCTTGGAGACTATCTATCCCAAATTGGAACCTACAAACCCAAGTGACAAAGAGAGTATAAAACTCCCTCCTATCTCCGCCAACTAACCTTCTTGCACTTACTTTGTCTTGGTATTTTTCTGGTAGATTCTCTTAGCTTCGCACTTTGCTTATATGATAGAATGAATTTCTTTCATAAGTGATGTTTATATTCTCATTGTTGTTCAATATTATCAACAAGGGAAAAATAATACATTACAATAATAAGCAGTTTCTTTATAATTTTATGTTATCATCCTTTCTCTTTCATTGAAATACGTTTGTACAATTTTCCCTTCTTTGGTCTTATAATCAATTACGAGATGTATGGATTTTAGATACTCTTCCATTTACAAACATTGCTCAAACTGGGTCTTACCAACGTGCATATAAGAAATTGCACATGTATTAAAAGTACATTTTTCAAATGGAAGGAAAAGAATGCCAACATACATTCATAAAACAACAATACTAGTTATACCTTGAATAATGATTTGGAGAACCTTTGTTTTAAGTTCCCTATTAATGGAGTTCATATTTACCCATCTTATCAACTACTACAAGAGTTTGTAAGGAAAATATGTTAATTTTAATGTTAATATGCATTATGAGAATAAAACATATAAAAATTTCATAATCATCTACCCATACTGTGCTTCTCAAATGAATGACTACTCCATATTCATCCATAATGAGTGATCTACCTCCACACTTACTCAAACAACTGGGGTTAATTTCCTTCTTATTTAATGGAAACACAAAAGTGAATTGGAGGTTCAAAAATATGCATGTTAAATTTTTTAGCTAAGCAAATATACTATCCATAAAAGCCAATACTATCTTACCAACCCATTATGATGGAATCTCGCCTTTGGGTTTCTCCTTTTCCTGGGTTCTTCATTCAATAGGTGGGCTTCTTCCTTTGTATTGAACTATTAGTGTTTTTACCACTTTATTTTTCCGGTATTTGAATGAAGTTGTGGATGGAGGTTCCAACATTTTTCAATCCAATGTCCACTCATTTTAGAATGAATGCAATAATTCTTGCCATTCTCCACATTTTGTTTTGGAAATTGGTATTTATTAATCTTCTTTTTGAAGGATTTTCTCTTCCAACACATGGCCACATAATGGTTATTAAATCCACAAAAATATATGGAAATGTATATCATAAATTATGTGTTAACCAAAGATTCTATGCATAATCAAAGTAAACATTGTAGTATTTATGTCATCCAAAAATTTAGGACTTTCATTTTTGCAAGTATGATGAGGGGAAAATATGTTATTTCCTCTTTTGGAAGGTTCATTTCACTTTGGAGATGTCCTGCATTCTCTCTAGATACTTTTTCATTACTAGAAGGTTGTTCCTTACTTGATTTCAACTTGCACTCGTGTAAGTGCATGGAAATGAAGGGCGAATCAGGTCTTAAATGGACAATTTTTTCACAAAAATAAAAAACTTCAACTTATACGAGTTATTTGAGATAGTTACACTCAAAATTTGAAGATGTTATAAGAACATGAATTGTAGAATTTTGAGTTTAGTTTCTAAACTACTATTTTTTAAAAATGGCTAAATGTAAGTGGGTTAAAGATATATATTTAATTTTTTAATATTGTAATGTTTCTATTCATATTTATTTCAAACTATGTCTTTTATACATCTACTCTTAGTGATTGTAAATATCTTTCTTTTGTCATGTATCTTTTGTTTCATTTCTCCAAATTGAATACAAATCATACAATCTCAAACTAGGACTAATTTTAGAAATATTCTAAAAAATCTAATTTTCAATATTTTTTAAGGTAGTTAGGGGGATACGATCAATTATCCATTATTTTTTAATTTTCAAAATCATTATACTTGGGAAATCATAAAAAAACTCACTAATTATTTTTAATTATCCCAAACTAGATGCTTCTATCTATATTTTTACAAAGAGTTTTCAAAATTATTAAATAGTGCAATCGTTTTTGTAGGATTTATCATGGTGAAAGATGAGTTTATGCATTTTTTCAAAAACACGCAAGTTGTTGTGTTGTAACAAGTCCAAGGCTCAGGTTTGAGAAACCAAAACATTTCTTAGCCTAACAGGGCTTGGTTTGGGTGCATAATTCAAGTTTAGTGCATATGTGTTCCGTAGTCTATGTGTAATGTATGTGTTCACGAGAGAATTTTATTCAAAATAAATAAATGTTTAAAAGTACATGTATTATTTCTTATACTTTCAGTTTATTTTAGTAAATATAAGAAATTAGGGTCACTTTGCACCTTATGGAATTAGTCTCATAGCTCCATGAATCATAGTTTAGGAGATAGTTTTTCATAATCTCATTTGGTCAATATATAAATATTTATTAGGATCTCAACATTCGACCTTAAGGTTTTAGGGTTTAAATTCTACAATTGATGTCTATTTTGGGAAAGAATATAGTCATTGTTTAGGTTTTGGGGCCTTTAGATTGTTTACTGACATTTGTAGGAGTGTTAGATGTGTCAAAATTAGATTTTACAAACCTCACAACTCTCAAAGATAACAACAGCTTGCTCAAATATATGGACTCATGAAATGCCTTATAATACATAACAAATAAAAAAACATGTACATTTTTTTATTAATTTGAAAATATTTGATGACATCTACAAATACTACTCCCACTATTAGGACTATTAGAAAACTCAACAAAAATCTTAAAGCTATTACAATGGTGTTTCTTCATGGCCATTGAAGAGTTTCACTTGTTCCATGCGACTCATCTCGTCTCTCTGCTCCTTATCACTCTAGCCCCTCAAATGGTATACTTGACTCACTTCTTGCACACATTATGCCTTTTCACTTGTGTAATCAATGTGCATTAGGCAGTTGACAACTATTGCACAAACCATTCGTGAAATCCTTGCATAATCGTCGCCATCACCCAACTTTTGTTTTGCAATTTCCTTTCTCCATTATCCTTCTCACCATCTTTTTGTGTGCCCATACTTAACTAACATTGTAAAATTTATGTAATGAATTCAATTCCTTTGTGATACTCTGCATCACAAATTGCATCTTCAATTTCAATCGAATTTACTTATTGATCCATGCCTAGATTTTTAATTAGTCAAGATGAAGTAAAAATGAAGTCATATAGTCCCAATAAGCTTCACGTATCTCAATTTAATCAATATTTATTCTCTTATCGAACAAATCAGCTAACTATGTAATGCATGATATAATTAGGGGAACAATTGAGTCCAAATTCAATGTTTTCATGTAAAATAGCTAGCATGAAAAATTGAAAATCTTAAGCATGAAAACTAAGCCCCTAATTTAAAATTAGGCTTCCCAATCAATGTGCATCATTCCTTTAGTAAACCTAATTTAAGTTAAACCTTTACCCGGCTCAAAGGAAATTATTAAAAAGGTTCTCAAGTTTGTATTAGTGTGCAAGGATGATTACCCAAGGTGATAAATTAATTCAGTAAGATTCAGTGAAAGATAACTTCCTCCAAAGGCCTAAAAAGGCAATTTTGGCCATTTTGCAGTTGGAAAACATCCTCGAGGAACGTTTAGAGAAATTATAAAGAATCTCGAGTGTGATGTTGAAGAGCATTAAATGTTTTTGAATAAATTTAAGAAAATTTAGGAAATAAAATCTCAATTATGAGCCATAGGTTCAACAACATGTATTCTAGAGAATGAGAGCTTCAACAGTGAATGTTATCTTCTCTAGAAGATTAAGAGAGTTCATGAATTTTTTAAGAGGAAAAAATATGAATTAGAAAGCTATTAGAATCCTCTACAATTTGGAAATATAAAATTTGATCAAAGGCTTAAGGATTTCTTGAGATATTTCAATCTTTTGCATCTACCCCTCATAGTTCAAGAAGGAATAGGCCCTAAATTTTTTTGAAGAACTAAATTTTGATAATTATTCCATTGAACTTGAAATGTGACTTGGAGTCAAAATTATATAATATTTGACCCAAAACCATTTTCGCAAGCTCCTATGGCAAAAACTCAAGCTTGGTGTCTAAAAATGGACATCCAAGGAAAATTTGTCTTTCCAAATCAGGAACAGTCACACTTTGGACACTCTTGTGTTCCATTTTTCCCTAAGGGACAATATGGACATGAGGATCACAAAATTCTATTATCATCCTCCTCTCCAAGTTACACTTTAGACACCTAGGTGTCCCCTATGTCCCCATGGTGCAAGGGGACAAGAAGGACCTCATCTTGATTGTGGAAGAAGGGAGTCATCTTGGTTGAAGCCATTCATTAAAAGATACATCATGCGAATCAAAACTGTGACAAGGAACAAATCAGGGTATCAATGTGTGTAAAAGGCATTCACTTGGAAAACGAGTGTAATAAGGAGAATCATGAGGTCTGTGAAGGATTTGAAACATCAAGAACCTCACTTTGAAATTCAAGTCATCAATGGGAATGATCATCATGATCATGATGATAAAGTATCACCTTGAGTGGTGATGAAACTCATCATGAGCTCAAAAATTATGCATATCTCTTAAGAGTGTTTCTAAACACTTAATCAATGTTTGACGATGTGCTCACATCTTATAATTCAGGGAGTGGATTTTTCATTGCTTCAATGCAGTTGGAGTTCAAGAACATAGATAACACCCTCAAACATTACTCCAAGTATCATTTAGGGATCAATCCTTCCGCGGGAGGAGGAAACCTATTTACATTAGGAGAAATTGAGCAAAGAGGTGTCCAAATACTATAAGCATGTTTCCACTCAGGTGATATCTTAGTTATGGAAGTGAATTATGAAGTTAAAAAGGGTTTCATCATGTTCAAAGGTGAAATGGGAATCTCATAGAGTAAGTTGAGGATCATATCCTGACTCTTCCATCATGTTTAAACCTCTTCATGGAACAAGCTAAGATGAGATGGTCAAGCTACTAAGGTATTTAGGAACATCATGTGTGAAGGATCAAGAAATCATCAATGTTTATGAGATGCATATGAGAAAATAGGTGTATGAGCATCTTGAAGTTGATTCTATTTGAGGATAATTATGAAGCTAGGAGGGGTAAGAGGATGATTTTCATATAGAGTACCATGTATGAAACAATGATAAATCATCGAGTTTCACTTAATTCCACTCACTTGGTAGTGCTCTTAAACACTTATTTGAACATTTTAGTGTGATAAAACTTAAAAAGAGAAAGGAAATTACAACCACCTCGTTTTAATCCAATAGGTTTCCACATGAAAAGAATTCCATTCAATGAGAAATCCTTCCATCTACATGGTGAAGACATATTTTGGTAATTAATAGATAATCAAACAATGGTTTGAGCATCATTGAGTTGATTTGTGGTCACTAGGGTGAATTGTGGATGCCTAGAAAAGTAAGAGAGTGATCCACACTCTTTCCTTGTAATCAAGAGATAGAATCCTATTACAATCACAATGTAGATATCATAAAATTTTCTAAACAATTATTCAATGCTCTGGAATATCTCATAGAATAATTAAATTGTAATCATAATACCTCCATTCATCAGGTCGTAAGAGATTAAAACTCTCATTCATGAAGCATTTCCTCAAAATTCCATTAGAAGAAGATTCTTCATCAACAATATATTTCCCATGTCCAAATTTCCATCTCTCTCTTCTTTTATCTCATCCCTCACACTCTCTCTAAAATTCTATTCCTTCATTGAGAGTGTATTTTTTCACTCTTTCATCTTATTCACTTAAGTTACTTAATGTTGCATTATAAAAGTCCCTTTTCAAAAATAATAAAAGTACTTAGTTTTATTCCTAGAGAATTTGAAAAGTGTCATGATGTTGAGATGAAAATTCATGCCCGACTTTTATCCGAATGTGTAAGGGGACATGTGGGATACGAAAGTACGTTCCCCTATGGAGGAGTGGTTTACATCACTTAAGTTATGACTTGAGGTGTTAAAAACATGCTTTCAACTCATGGTAACTCATTTTTACCACTTATTTATGATGAATGGACCCATGGAGGCCTTTTGGAGGTCTGATGTCCCCTTGTCCCTTTTTCCAATAGAAAGGGGACATGGGGTCACAAAAAATGTTCTCCCCCTATGGACGATAAGTTTTGTCACTCAAAAACAAAACCTAGATTATTAAGAAAGTGTTTTTTAACTCATGAAATTTGGCCCCATCTTAATGAGATCCTCACCCCTGATAAACAACAGTATATTTATGATAGTCCCCATTCCAAGAGGTACTTATCAAAATTTGTAAATATCCACCTATCACTATGTGGTGACCATCTCTCTAGATCTTTCCTCATAGGAATGGTAAGGATAAATTCATGCTTACGGAGGATTGATAGTTGAATTACGAATCGGGAGGAAGGTAAACCATATCGGTCACGGTTTTGGTCACAAATTACATTTTGGTCTCAATGTTTTTCTCATCTCATCGAATGGGTTGATCAAAATATTGAATCATTATTCATTCAATCTCCTACCTTCACCCATATCAAGATTGGAAGGTTTTTGGTCTCACATTTCATTAGTCATTGTGTTTCTTAGGTGGAAGGATCATCATGGTTGTATTGTGTAGGAAATTGTTTCAACTTCTCATCAAGTGCACGAGGGTAAAACATTCATGGTAGTGTTTTATGAATTGTATGGATTGGTTCAAGTGAAAGAGGGAATTCTTCATTGATCTCAGTGGTCCATTCATCAAGTGATTCTCACTTATTTTCTCAATGTACCTTATAGGGCTACAAAAATACATCATTCTAGGAGGATTCTTCAATCATACAACTAATTATTTCAGATAATGATGTAGTAGGGGTCCATAAAACCAAAAAACACATCATACACTCACATTTAATTTGTTTTGTATGATGATATTGATACCAGCTAATCCCTAAATCTCATCACATCATCGTAAATAAGTTCATATGACTCAAATAGGGTAAACTACCTCTCTCCTTGAGCCAATGTGTGGATGATGTTATGAATGTTTGAAGCATGTATACAATAATTTAGAATACTCAAGACTTTAAGTTTTTGATAAAACCCCTGTTATGAATATCTATTCTCGCCATAAGTCTTAGTCCTAGAAATGTATTGTGAGAATTTTTGGTTTTCCCATGTAGAAAGGGATTTTTATGATGACAATGATTCTTAAAGATTTAGTAGAGAGGAAAAAATAAACTAATTTTATTATATGTGTGTAAAATTATCCTTATAGGATATCTAAGACATCCTATAGATTCGTTTGCATGACTCTATTTGGGTTAGATTGAGTTAAATAACTATTATATGGGAGTATACAAACCATCATAAAAAAACATTAGATTAGTGTGCAGTCACTAGATTGAGTGGAATCACTATTAGTGTGGGAGTATTCACGATGATAGGTCTAATATCCTTTTTCCTATTCTTAACCAAGTCTTTTTGTTTTTCTTCTAAAAGAAAATTTCCCATGAGGCTTGGATTTTACTCCTCTTGAAACATCTGCATTGATAATTTTATAAGTACACTCTCATTTACTATATCCCTCTTACCATATTCACCAAATTCCATTTTTCTAATGCATAAAATTATTTGAATTGTGTCTTGACCATATATGAATTTATTTCAACAAAGTGTCTTAGAAAAATACTAAAGGATATTTGAAAATCATTTCTCTTAATGTTGATGTAGATTTTATTGCTTATGAAGTATATGGAACTTGAATGAACCCTCATACTCTACACTAAGGTGAGAATGCAACTAATTTGTTCAACATAAATATTACTAAAAGTCCCTGAGTTTATTTTTAATGTAAATTTGATGCAGAGAGTCTATCCATTCATATGCATTCAAACAAGATAGGAGTGACCAATCAACAACTTCATTCCAAACCTCTGTTAATAAGAATCTTCTCAAGATACCTAAAATGTCTCTAATATGCAAATTTCAACCTATTTCACCCTTTTTCACTTTATAAGTCTTTGAAAAACACTATACCTTGTTTACTAACCTCATACAATGTCTATTAAACTATCACAATGATTCTTGATCAAAGAAAATCAGTTCTTCTTTTTACTCTAAACTACCTTTCACCTTCTCACTAGCTTCTTGGCTCAAACAAGCAAGATTTTTTTTTTTTTCCTCCAAAGACCTCCCTTAATGCTAGTACCATGTTCCATATTTCAATCTAATGTTAATTTAATCATAAATCTGACTTACAAAGATCAAATAAACACTTTTTAACTATCTCACTCAAGACTATCCTACTAGTGTTCTTAAGACCATTGCCTCTGCTAGCTTCATGGTTGGAGGGATATAGGACTACCAAAAACAATATATTAACTCTTTCAAGGACCCTTTATGGAACTTATGTCATGCCCCAAGTTTCATAAACTAACTCACTTTCCTCTCTTACGATCATCACCTATTCTCTCCTCTAATTCACAATCTTCCTACTAGCGTTGTTTTAGTCTGTTTCCCTTTATAACTTATGATGTAAGGATTTTAAAGACATAAAAAAACCATATCTAGGAACCCATTTGCATGTTCTAGCTGTCTAAAAATTTTGAGTATGACTTATTTTGGTACATATCTTTCAAGTCTACTATTCTATGTCTGGGATTGCAATTAGGTCTTAGGTTCTAAAACCACAATCCTCTCTTGACTGTCATGGATATTAGATTTTTAACCATTTTTTTAAAATTATTTTAAAAATTCTTTAATACACCATGCTACAACACTTTCTATCAAATACTATGTCAAAATTCCAAGTACAAAGACTCCAAATCTCATTAATCTCTAAAACCCTAGTTGTGCTCTGTGTGAGCCTAAGAACATTAAAATGCTTATATATTTCTTGTTATTTATTTTTAGGCTTTCAACTTTCATACCTAAGTTTGAAGCATATTCCTCTAATATTATGCGATACCAATGACATTTGAAGAGGTGAATAAGATCTAATCCCAGCATAATCTAACCTACAAACACATTAACACAAGGTATTCCAAACACTCAAACCTCCAACTTGAAATAATTAAGAGTCCTTTGCTTATGTAATCCTAAAATATGATTTATATGCAACTTATATAATCACTTGACCAAGATTTCCTTGACATGTATACCACATTTCATAGACAACAAAATTAAAGTAGCTCATTTTTCATTGATAGAGTCACATTTTTCTTACAATTATTCCAATATGCAAATGGAACACACCGAGGCTTGGCCTCTAAACTATGAAGATCATGTATTAGCATTACATACACCATTTATCAATTGAATCAAATTTCAAACTTACTAAAATGCTTGAAAAGGCCATAACAGTCATATCAGAATACCATGATAGTCAAAAACTCATTTAATTACCAGAAAATTGTGTTAATTCTTATAAATTTGATTTCTCTAACCTTAAATAGACAAATTTAGGATCTAATTCAATGAGCACATACCATTTATGCTTCAGAAAGGAGAATTCAACATTATTTAACAAATGATATCAACACAACTTAGATAATTTATAATAAAACATTATTTCTTGATAGAAAAAACAAAGTTTATTTTCTTCATATTATATTTCATACAATAATTTGATGCTCCTTCCTTACATTATTCTTCCTCCTTCCTATAGGAATGCTCTCTCCACTTCCTCCTTCCAAATAAATCCCTTTCTAACTAAAATTCTCTCTCCTTTAAAGTAACTCCCTTGAAACCTAACTCAATTTTGATGAATTACATATTCCTTTACAACGTAAGGAGGCATTTTACATCATTAAACATTCCATTGAATCACATACACACTTTAAGACTCATTTCCACATCCTAGGACTCATAATAACCCATCAAGACACTTTTCCATTCATAGAAAAATTGACATTTCTCTTTTACAACCTTAAGAATTTGAATTATAATTTTGGAGGGAAAACAAGAATTTTAGTTTTGAACCACTTTACTAACCATCTCTTTCTCTCTCATGATCTCAAAACACTCTAACATGTTTATATTGACCTCCATGACCATGTTTGAAAGAAAATTTTCATTTTTTGAGTTATTTTGATGAGGCTTTTGCATCATGCTCGAAGGTGGAGAAAAATATGACCATGTATTTTATTTCATAGCCATGTTTATAGCTAGGTTTTCATCTTCATTTCATGATCTTAGTATTCTTTATAGTATCCTACTGCCATTTCTTGCTTCATGTCCACCGGGTCCCATATCCTACTCTTTGTCCTTCCATTTTCCTTCACTTTTCTTCCTTTCTTCTTGATCTTGATCATCCTCATGCTTCCATCCTTTGTACTGCAAAAATAAACATAACAACAACAAATACATATTGTTATTCATGTTTCATGGCTCTCTTCATATCTGTATAAATTCTATCCATCATGCTCTCATCATTCTCCTTACCATAACCTTAATTTTATTTCCTTATTGCTTGCTTGCTTATGTTCTTCACCATACTAAACTGATCCATTTTCGTACTGCACCTTCTCTACCTTTATTTTGATCATCATTTTCCCAAGAATTTATCTCTCTCTCAATTGTACCTTCACTTTAATTTCCTTCATCCTTTTTTATCCAATAAATATTGTAATAGATCATCCATTTCACCCATGAAATCCTCATTACATCCTTGCTTATCATCATGCTTCTCAAAAGCATTGCTAGAATCATCGTTTTTACAATTTTAAGGAATTAACTCACAAAAACATCAATATCAACCAAAAAACAATCGAATTTTCTTACCTTGTTTTCACTCTTTCATTTCTTATTTTCTTTAACCTTTGAAATCTACTTCTTCTCTATGAATTAATCCTCTTTTTCTTTATTTCACTCGCTCTTTCTGCTCCATACTTGTAATATTTCTTTGCAATATCATTTTTATCTCCTTGTGCATTTCTTTTGTCTTCATAAGACATGATTTCTCTTGTTTTCCTTTTCCTTTTTCTCTTGATATTGTTATCACTCGCTTTGGATTGATGTCTTCTTCCCCTATTGTTGATCTTTTCATCCATTTAGGCACTATATACCCATGTCTTTTAGCTGGTTATGAGATCTCTACATCTCTCTTTTACTTCATTCACCTCTTTAATATCCTCTCTTTTTCTTATCCTCTTGTCTTAGCTTCTTCTCTTCACTTTTGATCCTTCTTCTCAAAGGCAATATTTGATTTTTATTCCTAAGTAGCTCTATGGGCCACGTCACTTTCTTATTCATCACAAACTCAATCCCATATTTTATCTCACTCTCATTTCTTAGCAACTCTCCAAGCTTCTCTATATCTTCTCTCAACTTTCCCAACTCTTGTTATATTCTCCCTCCTTGATTTATTATTACTTCTCTCTTCTTGGCTTCTTCTTTCTTCTTTCTCTCTATATTTTCTTATATTTTCTTTTGGTCAATCAAATTTAACATATTTATTACCAGCTATTCTTTATCCATATCATTTAACTTTTCTTATTTTCGAAGAAAGTTTTCTCACATTTCTTCTCCCACACCTCACCTAGGATTGTAACCTAGACTGTTGGTGTCTTCTCACTCTTCTCTTTCATCCTGTCACTTTCATCCACACACTTACAATTAACTATTAGGCACAATTATCATTAAAATATCAATAATTATTATAAATAAGAGCCTCATGCTTGGATACCAAATGATGCAAAGAGTCTCGTAAATTTAACACACATTAATACAAGATAGGAGGGATCAATCAACAACTTCACCCCAAACCTCTGCAAATGAGGATCTTATCAAGAGGTTTAAAATGGCTCTAATATGTAATTTTCACCAATTTCACATCTTTACAAAATTTTAATCTTTTAAAAACACTATACCCTATTTATTAACCTCATACAATGTCTATTCACCTATCATAATGATTCTTGATCAAAGAAACAATCAATTATTCTTTTTACTCTAAAATTCCTTTCACCTTCACACTAGCATCTTGGATCAAATAAGAAAGATTTTTTTTTTTTTTTACCTCCAATGACCTCCCTCAATTATAATCCTCCAATGACCTCCCTCAATGTTAATTCAATCATCAGTTTGACTTACAAAGATCAAATCATCACTTTTGACCTATAACACTAAAGACTGTCATTCTAGTGTTCTTAAGACCATTACCTCTTCTAGCTTCATGGTTGGAGGGAGATAGGGAAACCCAAAAAAAAATATTAAATCCTTCAAGGACCCTTTATAGGCCTTATGGTGTGCCCCAAGTTTCATAACCTAACTCACTTTCCTCTTCTCACTATCATCTATTCTCTCTTCTAGTTCACAATCTTCCTACTACCCCTGTTTTAGTCCATTTTCCTTCATAAATTCTGATGCGAGGAATTTCAAGAGACAAAAAAACCATATATAGGCACCCATTTGTATTTTTGAGCTATGTGTAAATTCTGAGTATGACTTCTTTTGGAACATATCCTTCAAGTCTACTATTCTAGGCTTGCAATTAGGTCTTAGGTATGAAACCTCTATCCTCTCTTGAGCATCATGGATAATTCAATTTTTAACCACAATTTTTCCATTATTCTTTCAAAATACTTTAATACACCATGACACAGTTGATTTTAATCAAATATTAGGTGAAATTCTAAGTGCAAAGGCTCCAAATATCATTAATCTCTAAAACTCTAGATGTGCTCTATGTGAGCCTAAGATGCTTAAAATGCTTATATATTTCTTGTTATTTGTTTTCATGGTTTAAAATTTCATACCCAAGCTTGACTCACATTCCTCAAATATTCGAGCTATCAGTCACATTTGAAGAGGAAAATAATATTCAATCCCAACATAATCTAATCTATAAGCACATTAACACAAGGTATATCAAACCCTCAAACCTTGAAATTGAAAGAATTAGGAGTCCTTTACTTTTTAATCCTCTAATATGATTTATATGCAACATATAAAATAACTTTACTATTCTTTCCTTAACATGCATACAAAATTTCATAGACAACAAAGTTAAATTGGATCAATTTTCATTGACACGACCATAATTTTCTTGTAATTATTCCAACATGCAAATGGAACACACCGAGGATTCAACCTCTATACTATTCAAGCTTGTTTATTAATATTCCATACACCCTTAATCACTTGAATAAAATTTCAAACTTACTAAAATTATTTCAATGGCCATAAAACTCATATCAAACTACCATGAAAGTCACGAACTCATTCAATTACCAAAACAATTTATTAATCCTTACAAATTTGATTTCTCTAACCTTAAATAGACACATTCAGGTACCATGCATGCTTCACAATGGAGGATTCAACATTATTTCACAAAGGATATTAAAAAAGGTAATTTACAAAAAATACTATTTCTTGATTAAAAACAGAGTTTATTTTGTTTCATATTGTATTTCATACAAAAATTTGATGCTCCTTTCTCCCATCCTTCTTCATTATTCCTCTAGGAATGATCTCTCCACTTCCTCCTTCCAACTAAAACCCTTTCTAACTCGAATTCCTTCTCCTTTAAAGTAACTCCTTGAAACCTAACTCTGAAATTTGACGACTCACATATGCCTTTACAATGCAAGGAGGAACTTTACATCATTAAACATTCCATTGACTCACATACACACTTTAAGACTGATTTCCACATCCTAGGAATCATGAAAACCCATCAAGACACTTTTCATTTCTTATACAAAATTGCATTTCTCTCTTACAACCTTAGAAATTTGAATTACACTTTTAGAGGGAAAACAAGAATTTAAGTTTTGAACCACTTGACCACCCATCTCTTTCTCTTTCATGACTTCAAACCACTATGAAATGTTTAGATTGACCTCCATGACCATGTTTGAATTAAATTTTCATTTGTTGAGTTCTTTTGATGATGCTCCTGCATCATACTACTAAGACGGAGAAAAAATGACCATGTCCTATGTTTGCATAGCCATGTTTTTAGCTAATTTTTCATATTCATTACATACTCTTAGTCTTCTTTCTACTCTATTACTACCCTTTCTTGCTTCATGTCCACCAGGGCCACATATCTTTCTCTTTTCCCTTCCATTTTCCTTCAATTTTCTTCCTTTCTTATTGATCTCCATCTCCGTTTTCATCTTTCACATGCTTTCATCCTTTGTACTGCACAAATAAACATAAAAAAACAAATAAAAATTGTTCTTCATGTTTCATGACTCTCTTAATCCTCTATAAATTATATCTATCGTTTTTTCATCATACTCATTACCATAACCTTCATTTTCTTTCCTCATTGATTTCTTTCTCAAGTTCTTCACAATACTAAAGCTGCTCCATGTCTGTAACTACACTTTCTTTGACTTAATTTTTATGATTGTTTGCCCAAGAAATTCTCTCTCTTAGTTATACCTGCACTTTTCTTTCCTTCCTCCATCTCATCCAAAAATCTTTATCCATTTAGGCACTATAAACTGATATCCTTTAATTTTTTTCGATAGCTCTACATTTGTCTTTTCTTCATTCACCTCTTTGCTATCCTCTTTCTCTTTCTTTTCCTCTTGTCTTAGTTTCTTCTCTTTACTTTTGATCCTTCTTCTCAACTGCAATATATGATTCTTCTTCCTAAGTAGCTTTATTGGCAACTTCAATTTCTTGTTCATCACAACCCCAATCCCATATTTCATCTCACTCTCTAATTTTTAGAAACTCTCCAAGATTATCTATATCTTCTCTCAACTTTCTCAACTCTTGTTCCATTCTCTCTTCTTGCTTTCTTGTTGATTCTCTCTTCTTGGCTTCTTCTTTCTTCTTTCTATCTATCTCTTCTTGTATTTTCTTGTGGCTGATAAAATTCAACATCTCTCTTATAAACTCTTCGTATCCATCTATTTTTTCTTTTCTTCATTTCTCAACAATGTTCTCTCACCTTACTTCTCCCATACCTTACCCGAGATTGCAACCTTTTTTTTAGTGTCTTCTCACTTTTCTCTTTCAACTTGTAACTTTCATCCACACACACTTAGCCAAAAATTCATTAAAATATCAATAGCCATTAAATAAGATCCAAATGCTCGATACCAAATGATGTTGAATGTCTATACATTTAACATGTATTCAAATAAGATAGGAGGGATAAATCAACAACTTCACGCCAAACCTCTCAAATGAGGATCTTCTCAAGATGCCTAAATTGGCTCTATTATGTAAATTTTCACCTATTTAACCTTTTGAACTATATTAGTCTTTTAAAAACACTATACCCTATTTACCAACCACATATGATGTTTATTCACCTATCACGGTGATTCTTGATTAAAAAACAAACAATTCTTCTTTTTACTCCAATTTTCCTTTCATCTTCTCACTAGCTTAATTTTTTCCTCCAATGACCTACCTCAATGCTAGTACCCTATTCCACACTTCAATCCAATGTTAATCCAATAATCAATTTGATGTACAAAGATCAAATAATCTCTTTTTACCTATCTCACCCAAGACTTCCCTACTAGTGTTCTTAAGACCATTGCCTCTGTTATCTTCATGGTTGGAGAGATATAGGGATACCCACAAAAAGATATTTAATCTTTCTAGAACCTTTATGAAACTTATGACATGCCCTAAGTTTCATAACCTAACTCAATTTCCTCTTCTCACTATCACCTATTCTCTCTTATAGTTCATAATCTTCCGACTAGCCATTTGAGTCCATTTTTGTCATAACTTATGATGCAAGGAGTTTAAAGACATAAAAAACAATATCTGGGCACCCATTTGCATTTTCTAGTTGTGTGAAAAGTTTTAGGATGGCTTCTTTTAGAACATGTCCTTCAAGTCTACTATTTTAGAATTGCAATTATGTCTAAGTCCGAGACCACTTTGTCCTCTCTTCAGATCGTCACGAGATAATTAAATTGTTAAGCGTTGTTTTCAATATTATTTCAAAATAATTTAATAAACCAAACTATAGTAATGTATATCAAATATTAGGTTGAAATTCCAAGTGCAAAGGATCCAAATATCATTTATCTCTAAAACCCTAGTTAGGCTTTGTATGAGCTTGAGAACCTTTAAATGATTATATCTTTCTTGTTGTTTATTTTTAGGGTTTTAACTTTCATACTTGATTTTGAATCATATTCCTCCAAGATTCTTGAGCTACCAATCACGTTTGAAGAGGAAAATAATATCCAATCCATAATCTAACATGCAAACACGTTAGCACGGGGTATTCTAAACCTTCAAACCTCCAACTTGAAATAATTAAGAGTCCTTTTCTTGGGTAATAATCAAACATATTTTAGATCAAACTTGTACAATCACTTGAAAAATATTTCCTTGACATGTATACCGCATTTCATAGACAAGAAAGTCAAACTGTCTCTGATTTTATTGACACGGTCACATTTTTCTTGTAATTATTTCAACATCCAAATGGAACAGGACCAAGGCTTTAACCTCTAGACTATTCAAGCTCATGTATTAACATTCCATACAACCTTCATCACTTTAATAAACTTTCAAACATTCCAAAATTACTTACAAGGCCATACCCGGTCATATCAAACTACCATGACAATCAAAAACTCATTAATTACCAAAACAATGTATTAATCCTTATAATTTTATTTCTCTTACCTTAAATGACACATTCAGGCTCTAATTCAATGAACACATACCATGGATGCTTCACAAGGGAGGATTCACCATTATTTAACAAAGGATATCAACACAACGTAGAGAATTTACAAGAAAATATTTTTCTTAATAAAAAATAAAGTTTATTTTGTTTTATATTGTATTTCATACAAAAATTTGATGCTCCTTCCTCCCATTCTTCTTCCTCCTTCCTCGAGGAATTATCTCTCCACTTCCCCTTCCAACTTGTAATGCCCACTCATCTTAAACACTAATTATACTATGATTTTTAATTTCAATTGATTAGAGACATTGACCTTACCATTATATTTTAGTTATCATGTTGTTAAGATATGAGAGACATCATGATTGCTATTGTATTCTGATTGTTACTTTGGACTATATGGATGTACTTTGAACCTTGATGGAAATTTAAGGATATGATGATGATCTAGAATGGTTACTCTATTATAAACTAACATTTGGATTCTTGACATATTGAGTATATCCGAAGTGTTGGACTAACCATGTGGTCTCATTGATTTTGTGAATTGCTAACAATATGATGGTATTAGGGATCGGTAATATGTTCTTGAGTGTATCTAGTAGTTGGGAGTTACAGTAGATATAGATAATTTCATGATTATTGTAGAATGTGAATTAGATTATTGATGATTGTAAATTATTTACTAGAGTAGAATTAAAATGTTAAGTGATTTCAAATAATTGATAAAAATTCATAAATTTGATGATAATGATTTAGCTACATTATACGATGATGTTAATTGATAAATATATGTGTGTTTTGTATTGCTTGATGTATGTTGAGGATTGTATGATGGATGTTTTATATGCATTGATTCCCATGACATATTGATACGGCCTTGAGGATGAAAGGTATTATTGTTGTGGTTGCAAGAAAAATTACATCATTATACACCGAAAGGGGATAGGGGACCAACCACAGAAGGATGTCGAGGTCTTTGTGCAACATGGCCAAATTTGACAACTTGTGTATAATGTTATGTTGTGTCATTGCATGATTTGTTAGGAGGTTCCCATAGGGGATAATTGTACACACCCAAAATTACACGTGCTACATTGTCGGAAAATGGTTACGAGAACCCCTAATGATGATTCAAAATCCTTTCAAGAAGATTTTCAAGCTCCAAAACCCATTTGTAGTGTATATTTGTAGCCTAGACATCCTTACATAGCATTTCCATGCATTTTTCCAGTTTTCTACCTCATTCTGTGTAATTTTTGGCCTTTAGTGTCAAGACCGCCGCCTAGTTAGGGCTACAGTCCTACCCATTTTTTCAGAATTCTCCACGTGTGTTTTAAAAATGTGACACTTCACTTAACTTCACTTTTAGAATGCATCCATATGCCAAATTGGCTAAAAATAGTTTTGATTACATGGTTATCCTTCCCTCTTCTATTTTTAAATGGATTTAATTAGTTGGAACTGCTTCTTCTTTCCCTATGCATGAAGGCACCTCACATTCCCAATTCTTATATATTCCATGCTTGTGTTCAAGTAAAGGTCTGATAATTTTGTGTATCTTGCATTGTATTGCTACCACAATCCTGCTAGGAATTGCATAGCAAAGCTCAGATCTTTTATGCTATCTCTCTTCTACTTGCATTGCAACCAGACTGCCTTCAAACTACCATAGCTCAAACATATTCTTCTGCTATTGTTCGTTCATTCCCAATTCCTTGGACCCATATGAACACTCAAAAAAAGAAAGGAATGAATTGAGGGGAAAAATTACTACATATTTGGATTTACCTATGTTCTATGAATTCTAGGTTGGATTTGTCATTTGATTTCCTTCATTCATGCAATTTATCATTGTTATATCATATCAAGTAGATTAGAAATCAATTTCCTTTCATTTTCAAGTAATTAGTTAATTTCCAAGAGGTTTGAATCTTTCATAGAAACCCCCGGTGACGGATCATCTTCTTCCTATCCCTATGGATCTAAAGGAGGGAATATCTGTAGGAGGTTTTCTACATATCATAGATTAATTAGAAAAGTTCTTGTTTTTATGTTAGCATACACTCAACATAGGTGAATAACCACACCAAGGTTATCTCACTTGTTTAGTTTTAGTGTAGAAGTAGATTTGATTATTTAGAATAGAAGCAAATTGTTGTTTGTGATTGTGATAGATTAGTTTCCTTTCAAGTATTAAATTAGATTGTTGATTTCATTCATTTTACATGGACACTTAAAACTAGATCAACACTTAGATCCAAGTTAGGAAAATGAACCATAAGGAATTCACGCTACCCGTTCATAGCCTCTAAATCTTCCCTTTGCCAACTCAACTACTAGGAGATCACACTACCAGATCCTAGTCATTGATCCTCCTATAGTTAGGCACACACATTCAACATCGATTGCTGCTCGACATGACCTCAGGGGGTCGAGTGCAATTGATTGAAGGTTGCATGACAATTTTCATCCATACAAATTGGTGAACCCGACATGAAGGATTAATTCCTTCTTATTTCCTTTTCTTTCATTGCTATTACCTCGCCTCTCCATTTCTTCCCCTATTTTGGTAGGTTTTTTATACTTTCTAAAATATGGCTGGAAGAGAGCTTGGTGGGCCATTTGGCTCTGATAGATATTACACAAACATACAAAAACAACAATCCCCTTCTCTTTTGAGGTGGGGTGACAATTACACAAGCAACATTCAAACCTCCCCTAGTTACACTTCAAACCCCATTAGCTATGTAAGGATGGAGGAGGTTGATCAACCGTTAAACATGCAATATAGTCAACCCAATGCAAACCACATTGTTATCACAAATGGAATAGGTTCTTACCATAAAGTCTTGTTAAGACCTCACATTACCATGCAATCAATAGAAGATGATCTATTTGCACAAATAGCTAATCCTCTTTGTTAGATATATGAGTCTTTAGATAGAATGAAGGATATAACCCCTAATATTTTGAATGCCTATCCTAATATTTTTACTTTTGAGGAAGACAAGAATTATAACACTGAACAATTCATAACAGGGTATCATGAGCTCGCTCAATCAAACCCTACACCGTAGGCACCACAAAAAGGAACTCAATCCTCTCCCAATCTCCTCTCTATAGTAGAGAGGATTAGAGAACTAGAAAGTTACCATATTTCTCAACCGATACATGCAATAGAGCATAACACGGGGTATCTAGTTGACAACAAAGGATACATCCCTTCTAATGAGAAGCCACCACAATATCTTATACGACAAGTTTATCTGGTTCATTCAAATCTAGGAGATATTCTCACAAGATTAGACACACTGGGGATGGTTCCTCATCCTTCTCAAGCTTATCCTACACAAGGGATATCCGTAAGTGCATTCTCAAATGCCACCATAACAGAAATGCGATGTTCCTTGGTTTTATGCCCACTAGTCTATATCTTAGTACTATCCCACCTTACATGCATATGTATTTAAAGTCCCCTCAAATGGAACCATATGCCATTCAGATCCCTACATGTCATATCAAGGGACCCCATATGTTCCCATTAATTCTTATAATGCATCTTATCCAACTCCTCCTCCTCCACCTCCTCATCAAGGATCTTCAATGGTGGAATCTTACGTAATGGGTACATACGTTAAGTACTTAAAGGAGCCTTTTGACTTCACCATACGTGGTGTCATGCTTCTACGCCCATTTTCGGATCTTCCAAAATTTAAGGGAGAAGGGGACCCGAATGCTCATATCAAGGCCTACGCCATCGCTTTATCGTGAACTGTTTCCTTGGGACGTTGTAGTGACTAAGATCTTTCCAAAGGCTCTCGAAGGAATCACATTAGATTGGTATTACCATATTCTAAAAGCTTCTATACACTCCTTTAAACATCTTGTTTCTAAATTCATCAAAGCATTTGACATGAACAAGTTGTTGCATACAAGGATTAGGGAGTTCTTGCATATTAGACAGGAGCAAAATGAATCTTCCACCCATTTCATCCAGAGATGGTGCCAAGTTCTCTATTCCTCTGCAAGTGCACCCAATATGGACTAGATGGAACTTTTTGATCTTTTCCTTCACTCACTCAATCGAGAGACTAAGGAAGAGGTCCAAAAGTTTCCTTTTCGTAGTTATGAGGAAGTTTTGGAAGGTGCGCTTCGGATTGACCAAGCCACTATAGATAATGGGCGTAAGATCTATGGTCCTAATGGGAAATTGGTATCCCCAAATCAAAATAATGTAAATTATCAAAACAATGGTGCCAAAAACCAAGGACCTAAAGGTGTGAATCGCAATCATGGTGCTACCATGAATAGTGCTACTGATCAAGCCAAGAACGTTGGTTTTTCAAACAATGGCAACAATAATAATAACAACTCAGAAATCAAAGAAGCCCTAACACTGTGTCATCTATCAACATAGTTAATGTAAATCATCCGTCACAAAATAAAAATCAAACCCAAGGCCCAAACCAGTATCAAAACTCTGGCCAAGGGGAAGCAAATCATGGTTATAACAACCAATTTCAAAACTACAACTGAGGTTATAATCAACAACAAAAAGATGCTTATCAAAGGCCAAGAGATTACAAACCTAACCTATATTGTGGTTTCTATAAGGTTCGAGGTCATGATGATAGGAATTTCCGTGATTGCAACAAGTTTCTGTAAAGACTTCCGAAAACCAAAGGTAGCTCTTTATAGACATGTTCCTAGCAAATCTTGAAACAAACTCATAGCCTAGTCATACTGCACTGTCACACCTCAAAATGTGAACCCTAAAGGTCCTAGGGACTCCTAGTGAATCCTTAAAATAAAAACAAGGTAATTCCTATAGGAAACATCAACCATGAAGCCTCAACTTCTGACAACTCTCAAGTTGCTTCTAAGACAAAAATCTTGGGATTAGTTGACCTAGAGGTTGAGCATGAAATTAATGTAAAAACTCAGACGAAGGAGTACATTTCAAAACCCTTACCTACTCTTTCCTTCCCATAGGATGACATTCCTACAATCGCAAAACTAGTAGGAGCCTATGATTTAATATCATATTTGAACAAGACCTTTTCTCACATTTTATTTCTAGATTTGTTGAAGAATTCACCTACGCATCGTTCTACATTTCTCAATACACTAGGTCTTGGTCATCTAATCCATGTTACACCACCTCCTAGCACTAAAATAAATCATATTAACTTTGACATACATCCTTTAGGACAAAATGATAGGGATATTGGGTTTGTTTTCGATATAGACAAGATGCCATCTGATGCTGAAATTACCGAAGAGGTGATCCTGCCTTATTTTTACAATTATGGGTTTATAAAAATTTCATTAAGAGAGCCATGATTGACGAAGGGTCTGCTATAAATGTGGTTCCCTTCTCTTTCTTATAGAAATTGGGATATGGAGAGACAAATTGTTCCTCTATAAGAAACACGTTATGGGGTTATGACAGTCTTAAAGAAACCTCGATTCGAACCATAGTTCTTCCAGTCATGCTTGGTCCAAAAACCATCTTAACAGAGTTTCACATTATCTACAAGGAAACAAGTTATAACATGATCCTTGGGAGGCCCTGGATTCATCGAATGAAGGCCATACCCTCTACCCTATTCCAAGAGATTAGATTCCTTCATTTGGGGAAGGTATTCATTACTCAAGGGGATCCTAAGCCCTTCGATATACACTTAGAAAACCTCAAGAAGAAGAAAGGAGTCCACATAGAGTATTAAATTCCTATGAATCAATTGAATAAACCACCTCCACTAAAAGGGTTAGCCCTAATCACTCCGAGCATCCCGAGGGCTAAAGCTGTTGGCATAAAAAACATTCGAGGTGGAAAATATAGATAAGGGTAAATCAATATCTACTGGAAAAAGTGTCCACTAAAACCACACCGGAAATTATGAAACTCTTAGAGAGTGACAATCCGATATTCCTCCCATTTGAACCATAGGGGATGGGAAGTCTTCTCGGTTTAGCATCTCTTCCTTCAATGACCTAGGTCTAGGTGTAAACATGATAGAATTAACAAATGAAGAAGGGAAATTTGAGATTAAAGAAATTCCCATCAAAACCATCTCTGAGGTTTGTTCTATTGTAAACCCCAGTTTTAACCCATGTGTGTCTGAAACTAAGATTTTCATATCCATGGGGCAAGGCATCATCATTCAACAAGTTTCACAAGAAAACACAATGCTCTACATAGGAAGTGAGGCTGAGCAACATATTCATGCTCACCCACACACCATGTCTCAAGAATGTGACAAAGAGGTGCACGAATGCCTCTTTCAGACAAATGAGTTTAATGATTAGACATATACACTTCTAGGCAAGGGTGGTAAGTTTAAACCCAGAGTGGTAGGACCTTGTTAAGAGAATAGAAATTTTGAGCATCATGGTTCTCTAATGTGTACTCTTAGGGGTGAAGAATTTGATATTTTTCAAATTTCTTCACCTTAGCTATCATGACATGTAGTTCCATTAGAATTTTCATATGTATATTACTACATCCACATTGCATTTTCATTTGTCATTTCATCCTGTAAAGTTTGTGATCAAGGGACTTATTCTTACTACTCCTAAAAAACTTCTAAAAGTAATAGAAAAACATTCAAATCATATCTCTTCAAAATTTCACGGTCTCACAAGATGTTTATGAATCATTTCATCAATTCAAACAGGATAAGACAAGGCTTTGACAGTATCCATACCAAGGCCCGCACACTTGGTTCTACTTTTAGTCTCTTCCTAGGTTAGGTATATTTTCCTATAGTATGTTCTAGAATCTTTATGGTGTCACATCTATCCCATATACATCTCTTTGGAAATAATAACATTATAAAAATTTTTCCTAAATGAAAAATTCAAATGCAAATCCATAGAAAATTTTATTTTACACATTTATTTTCCCTACCAACCTTTGGTGTTGAGCCTGAATCTCTTGCTAGTGATGTAGGGTTGGGAAAGGAGAGGAATGCCCTTACTGGCCTATTCCTTGCCCATGGTGATGAGCCATGCTTTTAATGAGCCCATGCTTTTACCTTTGGTAGCATGGGGTAAGGCATAGGGGGTCTCTTTAAAAATTTGAAAGTTAGAAATGATCCGTTCAAATGTTATGAAACTACAAGTCAAAAAAATGAGTTAGATGTCCAAAATTCCAAGAGAGTTCAAAACCCTAAAGCCAAATTTTTTCAACCAAGTGGCCATCTACGCATCTAAGTCTAGATAAAATGAAAATAAAATCACATTCTAAACTATGAAGTAACTTGGGTAGGGTGAGGTTGTAGCGTCTCAATTTGGTTATGTCAAATCATTGTCTTTCCCTCATCTTTACCATTCAACAATTTTTCATAACTTGTGCCCTTTTTGGCTCTTGGTGTTGAGCCCTCGCATCTTATTGGTTGCATGGAGTCAGGAGTGGGGAAAGTTCATTTTCTTATCATATCATTTTGTCACCACGTTTTTCCAAGACAACATGAAGTACCAAAGATTTCTTAAAGAAACTAAAGTTCAACATCACATTGTGTTGAATTATCATATATCAGCATTATAAAACAACAAAAAAAATCATTCTGTTATCATTCACACCCACTACATACATTTTGAAAAGCATAAAAAAATGGAAATTCTAAACAGCTAAGAGTACACACGTGAATCAAATCATAAATGGAAGTCAACTCTATGCAAGGGATTACCAAGCTAAAAGGGCCGGACATAACGCGAAATACTACTCCCAAATCCATTCCAATTCAACCATACCCACAAACAAAATCTGTTAAGTTGGGCCAAAGCTTAAAAATCACCAAGTTGATATGCGCAAATGAATTTGAAAATGATTTTGTTTAGATATATACATGTTGTTAAAACTTCATTTTGAGTGCATATGTTCATGAGGCAGGAGCATTGGCGTAGGTATATCTTTATATATCCCCACACAAATGATAAGTTCTCTTGTCATTTTGATTAGAGTTTATTTTTTGATATTTTATCTATCTACACTTGAGTCTTCTTATTTTTACAGGTAGCAGGAGTTTGGACAGAGAAATTTCGACACACGGACATGTCAGGTATAGCTTCTAACTTCCCATTACGGGAATGTCATACTCAGATTCTACATTTTACACTGTTCATGGCTAAGATGCTTCTCCGAGGGGGCAATATGTACTCACCCAAAATTGCATGTGCTACATTGTTAGAAAACGGTTACAAGAACCCCCAATGATGATTCAAAATCCTTTCAAGAAGGTTTTTGAGCTCCAAAACCCATTTTCGATGTATATTTGTAGCCTAGACATACTTACATAGCCTTTTCATGCATTTTTCCAGCTTTCTGCCTCGTTTTGTGTAAGTTTTGGCCTTTAGTGTCAAGACCACCACCCTACTTGGGCAGCGGTTCTTGAACCACCACCGTGCAGGTATGCAATCCTACCCACTTTTTCCGAATTCTCTACGCATGTTTTAAACATTCGACGCCTTGATTAAATTCACTTTTATAATGCATCCGTAAGCCAAATTGGTTAAAAATAGTTTTGATTGCATGGTTATCCTTCCCTCTTCTATTTTTAAATGGATTTAATTAGTTAGAACTGCTTATTCTTGCCTTGTGCATGAAGGCACCTCCCATTCCCAATTATTATATATTCCATGCTTGTGTTCAAGTAAAGGCCTGAGAATTTTGTGTATCTTGCATTGTACACTGCCACAATCCTGCTAGGAATTGCATAGCCAAGCTTAGATCTCTTGTGCTATCTCTCTTCTACTTGTATGGTAACCACACTACCTTCAAGTTACCATTGCTCAAACATCTTCTTCTGTTGTTGTTCTTGCATTCCCAATTCCTTGGACCCATATGAACACTCAAAGAAAGAAAGGAACAAAGCGAGGGAAAAATTACTACACAGCTAGATTTACCTATGTTCTGTGAATTCCAGGTTGGATTTGTCATTTGATTTCCTTCATTCATGCAATTTATCATTGTTATATAATAGCAAGTAGATTAGAAATCACTTTCCTTTCATTTGAAATTAATTAGTTAATTTCAAGAGGGTTTGAATATTTCATAGCAACCCCGGTGATGGATCATCTTCTTCCTATCCTTGTGGATCGAAGGAGGGAATATCTATAGGAGGTTGTCTAAATATCATAGATTAATTAGAAAATTTCTTGTTTTTATGTTAGCATACACTCAACACACGGTGAATAACCACATCGGGTTATCTCCTTGTTTAATTTTAGTGTAGAAGTAGATTTGATTATTTAGAATAGAAGCAAATTGTTGTTTGTGATTGTGATAGATTAGTTTCCTTTCAAGTATTAGATTAGATTGTTAATTTCATTCAGTTTACATAGCATAGTTAAAACTAGATCAACACTTAGATCCAATTTAGGAAAATGAACCATAGGGAATTCATGCTACCCTTTCATAGCCTCTGAATCTTCCCTTTACCAACTCAGCTACCAAAAGATCACACTACCAGATCTTAGTCACTGATCCTCCTATAATTAGCCACACACATTCAACATCGGCTGCTCCGACATGACCTCGGGGTTGAGTGCGGTTGAAGGTTGCATGTCAATTTTCATCCATATAGTAACCTCATTTATGTGGCCATAAGTGTAATGTGTTTCCTATATTTTAATTTTGTTTGTTTTAATATGTTGAGCATGTGTTTAATTATTCAGAAATATTGTTACTTTATTAAAACTTGATAATGTATCTTAATTAACTAATTTTTAAACTAAAAGGGAAAATATAACATGTGGAAAATAAATTGGGTAGATAGTCCTTGTTTTGGTGCATGATGTAAATTGAATTAAATGCATTTAGGTGGTGTGTACTCCACCATCCTTCCCAAATTCGAATTTGGCCTTGTTGGCCACTTTTAGAGACTTGATGGAAAAGTTAACCTTGTCCCTCACATCTCAAAATCTTCTACCAACCCTACATATGAAGTATGGGACATATTTTGACCATTTTAATGCATTATTGAGTGTAAAAGGGTAAATAATTGCACTTATTTACTTACCACATTTAATTTTGTCCTTGATAAGCATGGAGTGCTTGTTTGAGTGTAGGGAAGGCATGTCATAAGTCTTACATGTGCATTTAATTGCTTTGGGTTTTGTGTTTTACTTATGTGTTGGAATGGAGAGATGATGAAGTTGCATCCTACATGGAGCCACCTCATCATCCTCACACCCATTTTCTATTTATTGGATGAATTTGATGGATTTTGGGTTACTTGCATTATTTGCTTCTCTTGCATTTTTAAAAATTGGTCTTGGTTTTCATACTTAGAGTTATTTTTGGAGTTGCATCTTGGATTGAGCTTGGTGTGAAGGATTAAAAGCTTGTAGAGTAAATAAATTGGAAGCTTGATGGAGAGGTAGGATCTCCTCTTGTTGTCATTTTTGTATTAATGTATTTGATGTAGAAATTGTGTTTGTTGCATATTACATGAGTGTTGTGATTTTGTTTGATTGTGGTTGGGTAGTTTTCCTTAAGTTGGGTGTGGGAGATGGATTTATGGGACCATTGGGGAGGGAAAAGGGAGATGTGAGGCATGCATTATGGAGGGAGTGTGAGTTTGAGTTCCACCTATGGGGAGTGAAAAGGATAACTTGTATATATTTTGCATACTTGCAAGTGTAGAAATAAGGATTTGATTATGTTTTGAGTTGTGCACATGGTGGATTTGGGTGGAAATCCTCCATTAATTGGGATACAAAAGGAGGTGGTTCTCATATTCCATTGCTCCTTGTTGGTTTTTGTTGTCAAGCCTTTATGTTTGTTGGTAAAGTTGTAATATTGTTTAAGTATATTGTTTGAGTGTATTGTGAATGTGCTATTTGAATGTATTATTTTGTGGAATGCATGTTGTGGAAGCCTTTTGTGAAAGTTTTCAAAATTTGTATTATATCCCTCATTGTTCTTTGGTTGGGGCTCGGGGCCAATAAGGGTGGCTTCTCCTTATTGGATTAGAGGTTGGGCGAAGAGCACCACCTATTCCCCTTTCTTTGTTTTGTATTCCAAGCTCGGATAGATGAATAAATGCGAGTTGAAGATATGAAGTTGGAGGAAGACATTGATAGGAAGATTGTGCTTTGAACCTATGAAAGAGTCCTATTTTATATTTTAGCCATGTTGTTCCACTTAAGTTGTAGGCTTGTATTCTCTTATATTTTAAAAGAGATCTTATGATTTTTTTCTATCGTGGTATGTATTGGAAGTGATTGAAAGGATGAATTTGAAAGTTGTATTTATTTTAATATGTAATTCCTTCAAATCGAGAAATGAAATTAAGTTTCTTGTGTTTTCATCTTGTAAAAATAGTTGTATATTTGTTGGAAATGAAACTCATTAATTTGGATATTATTCAAAGTTGCAATGTGTGTTATTTGGAAAAGAAAGATGTTGTTATAAAGAAAATATTGTAGATTTCTTTGTTGTATTGTTGGAAAGCTTAAAATTTGAAAAGGAGTTTTACTAATTGTGTAATATCTTATTTTCTCTTCAAGATGTATATATGTAAAAGGAATGATTGAGTTAATCTATAATCAATTTTTGCAAGGGAAATTGTTACTACTATCCCACATATATGGATAGAAATGAAATTTAACAAATTACATATACCTTATCCTTCATTTTAAAATGAACTTGAAATGATATAGTGTGTATAATTGAACCAAAAAAGTATATACATAATTATAAATGCATATATTTATATAAATTTGTATTTAGAAATTTATATAACTACACAATTTGCATTCTCCTAATGGAGCATTTAACTAATACAAAACATATCATTAAAACACACACACACACATACACACACACACACACACACATATATATATATATATATTATTAAATAAAAAGAAAATAATTTTTATACAAGTGACCACATTGTTTTAAACTTTATAAATAAATAAAAATTGTGATTAAATGTTTTGGTGGCCGAATGGGCCATGACCTACTATGTTATTTGTGTAAAGAAAATGTTGGGATGGGGGTGCCGCACCCATCCCAACCCCTAGGTTTTAATATTTAATATATGGTGTGGGGTGGGTGCAACAACCCCACGCCCCTCCCCCATTACTATCAAACCATGTAATGTTAATTAAATGTCGTGGCCATAATATATTTGGCAATGTGTATTTTTTTAATGCGCAAACTTCATTATTATAAATAAATATATATATATATATATATATATATATATATATATATATATATACCACCTAATCTGTCTCACACACTTCATGCCGTGAATAATAAATCAGGTTTTTAATAAATATATATGTATATATATTTACATATACCCACAAATATTATATATCTAATGTATATATACATAGATCTGTAACAACAACAAAAATATCAAAGAAAGATGAAATAAAATGGGGCAAAGTGCCCATATCCAAATGGGTTAGATTATATATATATAGGCAAACCCTAGGAGAGGGATGCAAACAACTCTCCAAAAAGGTGTGTATCCATCCAAGAACTTGAGCAACCTTCCATGGCCTCCATGGCCTCCATGCTCCCAAAACCTACAAAAGAAAAATGAGGTAAAATTAGGGAAAATGGAAATAAAAGAAACTCATAAGGAAATTTAGGGCAATCTAGATCTAATGGCCCAAATAGATCAAATCTAATGGTTGAAAATAAACCCTACATCACTTAAGTGATGGGGATTTTGGTGGGAATGGGATTAAATTAAAAGGGTATGGGTAATTGATTGAATGGGGCCACTTAGTGGCTAGGCAAGTTGTTAAACTTTTGTGGTAGGAAATTAAATTAAACATGGTGCATGGTAGCTAAATAATGAACTAAAAAGGGATTTTTAAATAAATATTAGTAAGGGGTAGTTAAATAAATTAAATGGATCATGACTATTAAATAATTGAAAAATACTCTAATAAAGTAAATGAACTTAATGGGAGACTTTTAAACCATAAATTAATTTGGGGAAATAAATTAATAATATTTAATTATTAATTTAATTCTAGATTTCATGAGATTGTGAAGAAATATTTAATCAAGAAATTGATTAAATCGCAACTAATGTTTACCCTTGCAACTTTCAAAAAAATTTTTACCGAAATTTTTCCCTAATAGATTAGTAGGTTTAATTATGGTTTTGAGCATCAAAAATTGTGGGTGTTACACAACTAAATCCCTTTCTTACTAAAATTACCTCTCTTTTAAAGTAACTCCTTGAAACCTAATTGACTTTTGATGACTCACATATGCCTTTTACAATGCAAGGATAGATTTTACATCATTAAACATTACATTCACTCACATACACACTTTAAGATTCATATTCACATTCTAAGACTCATGACAAGCCATCAAGACACTTTTCCATTCTTAGAAAAACTTACATTTATCTTTTAGAACCTTAGGAATTTGAATTACACTTTTGGAGGGAAAACAAGTATTTTAGTTTTTAAACACTTGACCACCTATTTCTTTCTCTCTAATGACCTCTAATCATTCTGAGATGTTTAGATTGACCTCCATGACCATGTTTGAATTTTTTTGCATTTTTTGAGTTCTTTTGATGATTCTCTTGCAACAAGTAAATGAATGTGTGGAATATTTTACACATTTTCACCTGCTCCTACCCTAACTTTTGTTGAGTGTTATAAATATATCAATGTGATGTAATCTTTTAGTTTCCAACTCTTCAAGTTACCGCTTATTCTTCTATTGAACAATTGAAGATATTATGGGGCACTTAGATAGAACATCTTCTTACCCAAACCTTACTATTGCTAATCTATATTATACGGATCAAATGATTATATACATGCCAATATGAGAACCAAGGTCACTCCCTTACATTGATGATTGTGAGGATCACTCGAGTGGTCCTCTTCAAGATGTATTCCATAAGCTTATAAAGTAGGTACTCATCTATAATATGATTCCATCATATTCTAAGAAGAAATTAAAGATTCAACTCCATGCTCATGGGAAAATTTATGAGTCCATATATTTGATCAATTGTCGTTACCTTTGGGAGTTGTGAAGTTTGTAAATTCTAATTTTGACACATCTAAAACTCCTAAAAATGTCAGTAAACAATCCAAAAGGCCCCAAAACCTAAACAACCATTGATTCTATAATTTACACCCTAAAAGTTTTTAGACTGAATGCTGAAATATTGAAATATACCTATGTACTAACCATATTAGATTATAAAAAACTATGTCCTAAACCGTGACTCATAGAACTGTGAGACTAGTTCCATAAGGTGTAGAGTGACCATAATGTCTTATGCTTAACCATTTATTTTTGTAAGTACAAAAATCCCACAAACACATACATTACACATAAAATTAGGAACATGTACACGCTATAGAAAATAAACACTTTCGGTTCATGAATTATCAAACCTAGGATTCTAAAGTGTGAATGTGCTTTTACAAACCACATATGCATTTTTCTTAAAATCACATTTTTTCCAATTTTTGGCCCCGCCATTTCCATACACTTACCCACTTTCTCTTATGATCATTATGAGAGGCATGCCCATTGTTAAGAGAAACAATATTCTTGCTAGTTTTTATTAACCTTTCAGGTTACCCTTACTGGGATGGTATTTTAAATTTTTTATAAGTTCTTTACACTTCTTTTAACAAAATATTTCCTTAGAGTTTTTTCTTATCAGTGTAAATGAATTTTAGGTTTTTATTATGGTTGTTCCTCTGAAGTCTGAAACATCTGAACCCCAAAGTCTAAAATGCAGACTTCAGAGGTTGGGAAGCCTTTTTGTAAAAATACTTTGTGAAGTTCCAAAACTGAAAGTTTGAAATTTTGGAACTTCGGGGCTCGGATTTTTAGCATCATTTTTGGGTTTTTACTAGCCATATTTTTGAAACCTAAAATTCTGAAGTTCCAAAATTTTGAAACTTTAGGCTTTTGAATTCCAAACTTTTGTTAGTCTCAAGGTCGGTGGTATTAAATGCCCATCTACCTCCTCCCCACATGAAAAATTTGTGCATTAATTTCTAGTTTAGCTATGTAATTCCAAATTTCACCTATCATTTTCACCCGACAAATTCACTCTAAGACCTTGTTTTTCTACGGATACCCTAGTTGTACCCCAAGGCATTTTTAAAGGTAATTTTTGCGGTTTTTTATTTTTCTTGCTTTTGTTTTGAGATTTAGGTGTTTATCTTATTAGTTTCTACTTTTCTTTCTTTCTTTTTTTCTTTTCTTCATTCGCTTGGTTTATTCTATCATATTTCATGCCATCATGAGCTCTTCATTCTCAAATCTTCTTGTCTTGGTCAAAATGGTTCACATCTTACACGCGCATTGTTGTTCTTCTCATCTCGAAGTATTAATGATTTTTTTGTCGTGAAGGAGTTGAAGGTAATCAAGTTTATCATAAAAATATGAAACTTGATGTGTTTAGTGTCCATAAATGTTTTTGGGGATTAGAGTTTTCAATGTTTTAGAGGTCTCTTCTTCAGATTTTGGAAGTCCTTGTTTTGGAGGTTCGAAGTGTAATTTTTGGGTTTCAGACGTCCCCGTTTTCGGTTTTGGACCTCCCTAGTTTAGGGTTTAAGAGATAAAGAACTTTGGATTTTGGGGTTTTTCACCTTTCAGACTCTCTTCAATTTCAGATTTTGGAGGTGTTTCCTTTCAGTGTTTCAGTGTTCATGTATTTCAAAATTTCGAGGTTTAGGTTTTTCAAAGGTTTAAGATTTATTCACGAGACTTTTATCTAAGTCCCAAAAATCTAGATTTCTTGATCAATTTCTTCCTCTTCCTCAAAGGGCAAAGACAAGATGAATTATTCTAACTTGGGGGTCTCTCCTCCAACTTTTTTATCATCAAATATGGACAACATTTGGGACACTCGACCTTGGACATATAGACATGGCTGAATTTTAGTAGAGAGTGAAGGCTCTCAATAAGAATCCTTTGATGTAATCCATCTTTGACAATGGTCTTCATATAGCCATTACATTTCCTCCATCAGTCCACTATCCAGAGTTTGTCTTGGTTCCAGCTTCTCATTTTGAAAATCCCTCTAGAAATGTGAGAGGTAATGATGGTAACGTCATAATCAGGTTAGACAACAAGTTTTTTGAAGATCTGTTTAAACTTCATGATGTACAAGACTATGAAAAGATTTCTCCTGAAGTAGAAATTGAGCGTTGGGATCAAGAATATGAAGTTTGTTCAAAGGTTGTAATCAAAATATATTTAGCTAAAGGTGTCCTAACAAAACTTCCTAAAATAATTCCCTTTTAGATTTTATTCAAGAGGTCAATGAAATCATTGTCTTATTAATTCAAGTTTCCAATATTGCATCAGCAAAGGAGTTTCAGGAATGGATGTTCCTCTATATTTCCACCATCAATAAGAATAAATAATTCCTTTGATGAGGTGAACATATTAGTGACTTAATATGTCACCGGTTGGAGCACGTATTGGACTTGAATTTTGTTTTCATGACTTCATACCTTGTATATGCAGTAGCTGTGATGGGGGAATTTTATGGTTTTAATCTAAAGGGATTAGAATCACCTCCCAAATCTATGAATTATATCCTCAACTCACCATGGTAGAGAGGATCAAACATTCTTGAGAGGTGAACGATACTTTTTTGCCACTATTTTTTATTTTTTTTATCGATATTTGTATAATCGAATAATTTCTGATGAAGCTTTCAAAGAGGTCAAAGAATGGGGCATAATTTATTTACAAATTCAAACTTTCACTTACATTAGGATACTTAGGTATGTGGGTGCTCCACATAAACTACCGAGATGCCCGAGTGATAAATGGTTAATTTTGGAGCTAGTTCACAATTTTTATACTACCACAAGATACAAAACAAGTGACACAAGGCTGTTGTCCAATATCCTATTTCCATTGGGAGATACATGTGCTCTAATATTTACAAGGAAAGTAATGTAGATGGAGATATGTCCTAGGTCACTTTGAAGACCTTTCATCCATGGATCAACTTTGATTATTGACGTAAGTTCAATGCGAGACACATCTAGCTAGCACACATGTTCCTTAATTAGAGAATATTTGGATCCATTGTGGAGATGAAGTTACTATTAGGCAAAGGGAATTTGAGAGGTTGACCTTAAGTGAGGAAGTGTAATTTTCTATTGTAGATATTCTCATAAGACTAGAGGATAATAAATACATACTTGATCCTCTCTACCATAGGGATAATATTTCTAACCAACCTTTACTTTGGATTGACTAGTACTAATAATAATGCAATAATACAAAGGAAAGGGTGGGGCCCATCCTAAAAAGAACATATGATTGGCTGGAAACCTTGGGTATCATACCCAAGGTGTCAGATCAATCTATAGGTACAACCTAACCCCATTCAATAAAAATCCAGCCTTCATCTTCAAGGGGTAGGATGTAAACTCACAAAGCCACTATAAATCCTCGAAATATTTAATTTTTTTGTAGGAGGGTCATCTTCTACAAAGGCTTCCACTACTAAGGTTGTTTCACCCAAATTTTAGGTTTATGAGGTTATTGATTTAGGTTCTCCTCCAACAAAGGTGTATCAAGGGTTGTCACTTTCTCTTCCACTTCCCCTACCATATTCGCCACCTTCACATCCACTTCCTCCAGTGTCATCTACCATTTCTTATTTTCCTTCTTGTTCTATGGCCCAGGTTTTCTCTTCTCTTCCTACACTCTCAGCAGGTGAGATGATAGGGTCTCCATTTCTTACTACGCTTACTCAACTTTTTATTTCCATTTCTACTCTTGTTCCATCCATCCTTGAGGCTATATTGACTAGCACATCCTCCATCATCACTACATCACTTCTACCCTCCACAAGTACCACCATCCTAGTATTGTCATTTTTCCAGATTCCACTATATCAATGCCATTGGTATCATCTCGCATCATCTTTTTCCATACCCGATTAGTTGCATAGGAAGAATAATAAGTAGAAGAAAAAGGTTCTTGTTATGGATGTCATTGATTTGAGTGTTTTAGATCTAGTTTCTAAAAGGAAAGCCAAGTAGCCAAGAGTTATTTCAAACTTTTCAAGAATAGTTGGAGATAGCGACTCCTTAGAAGGGAAAATGAAAGAAATAATCACAATGATGGATTATCAAATTTCAAATTTTACACTGGGAAAGGATACTCGTGAAGGATTCAAGAAAGATATACAAGTCACCCTTGGAAATTTGTTAGAGAATTATGATAAATACAAAGTCACCAAAGATGTTTTGAAAGAAAAATTTGATCAGCTTATTGCTCTTCTTACCACAATTACATAGCTAACACACACCACAACCACTCTTGTTATTTCCTTGAGCTTGATGATACTTCCTATCACATAGTTGAGAAGATAGGCCAAAAAGAATATCGATTGGTGGATGGATGGAGTCCATGTTTTTGGAAGTTGATCCATTGATTAAAACAATTTTGGAATTATATTATAATCTAGAGGTTGAAAATAATTCCATTATGAAGTTAGATGGGATCCTCTTTGAGAATAGTAATAATTTGGAGCTCAATTTGAATACATGAAGACAAATTAGAAATATGGATTCAGATCTGCTCCTAAAGGAGGGAATTTTTGATGATGTCACTAAATTATTTGAGTTTCAGAAATTAATGGAGTTCGGGACACAAGTGCTGCAAGATTTGTTAAATAAATTGGATGAAAAACGGGTAGAATTACTAGATGGGTTGAATGATATTTTCAATGAATTTGATAATATTAATTGTAAGTTTACAAATGAGACTGTCGACGTTCTTTTCGTTAAACAGATTATTGAAAATTTCAAGAATTTGGTGAAAGAGGATGATGAGGTAACAAAAACCTTTCAATGTTGATTTCATTTACAAACTAGTTTTGTATTAGAATTTATAAGTCAATGAAGAAGGTGGTAAACAAGTTGAAGATATTACCAACTAGGGTTTACGAGAAGTTGAAGCGGTAGATGTAGTAAATCATTACGCATGTGGACCAAGAAGAAGAAGAAGACCAAATTATAATCAATCATTTTATCAACTACAAGAACAAGTGGCTATGATAGAGAAAGGCAAAGAAGAACCTAACAAAGAAGAGAGCGTTGTTGGCTAGGTTGAGCTTGAAAACCATTGATGGATAGTCCCAAGCTTACAATTGGTTAAAGTTTAAGGGTTGACTTAGTCAAACATGTGCAACTTATTTTACTATTTTTATGGGAGTATGTTCCCTTAACATTTAATGAACTCTATTTTTAGTAATTAGTTAGTTAAAGGTGGAGTTGTAATGGCTCAACCTACTTAATCTATAAATAGTGGTATGCATTATGTTATGTGAATACTTTTAGATCTTTAAAAAATTACTCTTTAATCTTGGAATATTTTTGAAGACATTTTTGAGCCTTTTAATAATATTCAGAACAATATTTTGCCATTGAATATCTTATGTATTATGTTATATGTTAAATTTTCTATCACTTGTGAATGTTTAATTCCTTGGGTATGATAAGTTATCTTGCCTTTAAATCAGTTTTCTGGTTTTAATATTTGTGGTAAATGATACAAGCTCTTTACATTTCAGTTGTGGAAAAAATTGTTTCCTTTGTGTTATTAAAGTGTGTTCTTTATTTCATTATCGGCTGAAAATATTACAAGAGATGTGCATGTTATATATTGTTTTGGGATGTTAATTGTGTAATTAAGGAGATCTTTCTATTCATTTTATACTTGGTGCATCACCTCCCATTTTAGTTGTTAAATCATTTAATTTCCTATTACTCTTATCCCAAGAAAATAGTAGGTTAATTTAGATTCTGGTGTTGTATCCTTGCACGTTGATCTTAAATCAAGTGCACCAAGTTTTAAAGGAATATGACCTTCTATGGAGGTTCATCCCAAGGAAACAAGGTCCCGCACCTTGGGGATGTTCCAACGTTGCATGAGATCGATCAAAGATTCAACGGTGCATGATCCTTGTGACAACAATTTTGAAAATATATATTTTTCCTTTACCTTGCATGGGTTGTAAATATATTGCCTTAGGTTATGAAGTTTTCCTTACTTCAATTGTTGTAGAGCATTCTTTAACCTAACCTTTCCCACTACCATATCCAAAACCTATATAATGATAGATTTCCTCAACCTATATGGGATTAGTAACTCCTTGGCCATTAATACCAAGGCCTTTTCCATGAAAAACCATCTTGGTTAGCACTTAGAACCTACTCCCCGAGCATGCTTCTCAAATTCATAAACTAAAGGATTTACATTTCGATGGGACAAAAGAGAAAATGGTGAAGTCATAGAGTGCATAACTCGATAGTATGTGCATATGTGGTAGAGGGATGTCTCATAGTGGAATCTTCTTTCTCCTCCACTTCACCAATTTGATATTTTTCCAAGATCTATTCCTTGGTTTGTAACTCATTGTAATTTTGCAATGAATCCCATGAGAAATTCTCCATGAGACATCAATCTATTTGTAGATATTTCTTCTTATCCTCCTAGAGAATCCACATTTTCCTCAACTTAGAGTTTTCCTCTTGAATTTGTTGGTTGATCTATTTCTACCTCATGAAGCCTTTCTCTCTTCAAAGCTTTTCCCATGGTTGACCTTCTACAACTAAGAAACCTACAATTCCAAACTACAATTAATCAATGGAAAAATAGTCGATTCAAAGCGGAAAGGTATTAAAAACCTACTATGATACCAAACTTGATCTAAAAATGGGGTGTTATACCAAACTTTGTGTTTTCCCCATTTTCCAATTCCTTATTAATTTGTCTTAATTTCTGTAATCTTTTATAAAGATGTAAAAAAATATCTTAATTTTTCAAAATTAATTTTTAATCTGCATTATGAAGTCCAATTCGATCTGGAAAAAATCATTTATCAAATTCCCAATTTTCATATACTTAATAAAGTAGTTTGGATTTCCTGTAAAAGTAAAATTGTCCTTAAAAACTTCAAAATTAGAATTTAACTGATAAAAAATGAGAAAAGATGTAAAATGCAAAACAATAATGCAAACCCCTTTATAATGGATCTAATCTGATGTGGGTTGTCTCTAGGTCCAGGAAAGCTTTTGAACAACTGTTTTATGATGAAAAATCACCTTCTACAAGTACAAATTCATCACAATGCTTTATTTGGTCTGCAAATATTCTCTACACAACCTCTAAGAATCTCTCGTGAATCTATCCCCAAAAGGATTCCTGCAACAAAAACTCTTCGATTTTCTCTAAAACCCTCCAATAATGGGCTTGGAATATTAAAAAATACCCATAAAATTGAAGTTCTCACCTTTTATAATGTTTGAATACCTGTGGCGTAACATCTAAGAGCTTATATGTTTTACTAAACAATCTAGTAGGTTAAATCCCATGCTTAGTGCAGTACTATTTATCCCACATAGCCTAAAAACAAACATTAAAATCCAAATCCCCAGTCACATAATCCAAGTTAGGCTTGTAGTTTAATGGTTTTGACCTAAAATAGGTTGTGACAAGTCCCACGGTCAATTCCCGTAGGATATGCCTTATATTTTTATGGGAGGGCATGTTTTATATGGTGGGAGAAATTCCACATTTGTTATTCCCTTAAAAAAAGTCCTTTTTAAGGCTTGGGTGGATAAGTGTTCACATGGCTTCAACCATGCTTATGTATAATTTTTTTTTGTGATCTTATTGGGCTTTCTACTTAGATCAACATTTGGTTGGTTGGTTGGCTCATTGAGTTAGTTACAAGCTCAACGGTGATTATGCATTGGTTATGTTGGCTTGCTAGAGACTTGGGATCACTATTGGATGACTATGTAATGAGTTGTTGAGATCCATGTGAGATGGCCACAATGAGATGGAATCACTAGTGTAACTATGTAGCTCGGCCATGCGATGATGGATCATCTCCCAAGTTAGGAAGTTAGAAACTTGTAACTTGGCCTCTAACTTGTTGAGCTGATTGTTAACAAATGGTCTTTGGTAAAATATGGAAATTAGTCCCACATGTATAACAAATCTGGTATTAAATAAGAATTATATGTAAGAATTCTTATTATGTAATGTGAAGAAATGAGATAGTCCCCTCCTTAAAAAGAGTGGATCCGACAAACTATTGGGCCCCTCATCGACTATCGAAGGCTAGAGGTTAAAACCTAATTTTTGCACGAGAAAAATCTACCACTTTTTTCCACTTGTCATTCTCACATCATGCCACATAATCTCTGTGTAACTTGCTATTTTATTTTTTCTGATTGGAGAGAAATTTCAGTTGGCCATATTTTCTACATTCAACATCTATTTTCCCCATTCAAATTATTCCGAGAAATCTCTCAATGAGATATTCTATATGAAAATAGTTTGAAATTCATTGTATACCATTTGACCTTGGGTATCCTTTGGATCATTAGGATGATCAGAGATGGTCATTGACCATGTAGGGAGTCACCCCTAATATGATACATCAATTCTGAAACAAGGTCCCTTTGTAACTGTTGAAGAAGCACTTCATAAGAAGAAGAATAATTCATATGTTTCTCTGAAGAAGATTGAGGAAATGTATTCACTACAATTTTTGTAATTGAAATGAAGGATTTAAATATTTCCATTAATAAGGAAAAATATTCTAAAAAATATTTTGAGAAACTCAAAAAATTATATTTCTCCTATAATTTTGATCCAATTGAAGAAGGGAAAAATTTCTAGAGTCTTAGCTAACCCCAATTAAGGTTACCTCCTCATTTTAGGCTACTCATAAGAATAAAAAGGTGGAAAAAACACTACTCCCAATTCAGATTTGATTCCATATGAGAAGAGGAACCTTCTATCCACTTGTAGTCCTAAAAAAATTTGGAGTCTCGGGATTTTGGAATTGATAATAAATCAATCCATGGATTTATTACGGATCTTACTAATGATGGGGAAGATGTAGATATTCCCTATGGTTAAAGAAATTAAAAAAACTTTTAAGAGGTACATTCTAAGGGATTGTGAAATGGATACTCCTACAGGTGGGTATACTACTAATGTTTGTTAAAAGTCACATATTCAGAAGGCCAAAGAGATTTCAACACTTGAAATTCAATAAGGTAAACAATTTTGATTCTAGGGGTTCTTAGAGGATATAAACCCTCCATAATTATTACTTAATGATTGTCATATCTTATAATATTAGGGGATTAGGAAGCTATGAGAAAAGGATTTCCCTGGCCAGGATTATTGAGATTGAGAAACTAAATATTATCCTTCTTGAGAAACCATGGGATGTGGTACTTTATTAATTGGATTCCTCAAGAATACATTTATGGAGTGTAACTTCATTGCTTTGGAATCTACTTGTATAGTCGGTGGAATTATAACTAGGCAAATTTGAAGTTTGGTCTTGAAAAACTCCTATGTTATCTTTTAAATTATGTGCACTTAATTGATTAGAAAAATTATCAATCTTTAGTTTGTAGATATCTATGTTTTGTAGTCTAATTATAAAGTGATCTAAATTTCACTGTGAATAGAAGTGAAGTTTAGGGGATGCTACAAGGGATGATAACATTGCTAATTTTTTCCTTCACCATTTTGGCAAGGACCCAACATAGAATGATGTTTGAATAAATTGTTCCAAATTTTGTTGAAGAAGAAGTTTAGACATTTCCCATTTATGGTTATTTGGGGAATTTGGCTGGCCCACAACTATATTTAATGGAAGACAATTACAAAATTTTCAAGTTTTCACTCAAATGTATGTGTTGTTCCATTAGTGAAAAATGACTCCTAAAGTGCACATGTCATAAAACATTGGGACATTCCTATTGAAAAATCCATTCCTTGGGGCCCTTTCAATGGTGCATGTCATGGGCAAGAATGTAATGCTCACATTTTACACACATAATAACATGATTTTTTTGGCTTATATTGCTTGGTACAAAACACCACATAGGATCACTTAGGATAATATATAACACATGAGACATTTGTGTAACCATGGACCCACATCTAACATGAAATGCATGATACACATCAAAGCCACATTTTCCAAAAATGACAAAGTACAACAATGACCCATTACAATATACCCTTACTCATAGGCACTTCCCATAATACATTGTCTTTTGTGGTGAAATATTTATTAAAATTCTATTTTTATTAGTTGACTATAATTGTTTGAAGAATCACATAACATGGGAGCCTTCGTTCCTCTACAACTAGGTTGCATGTTTTTTTGTTGAACACTTCACCTATAATGGTTCCTTTAGAATTTTCTCATTTCTTTTATGGGAATAACTTTATATATCATGACAAAGTGATTAGGAATGTATATATACACATGCACCTTTTAATATTTGACTTAAGTATTTGTTTGAAAGAGTCGTGTTTTTTTGGTTTGGAAAAATACTCTCGTTACAAGGAGGAAAATTCATATGAAGAAAAATGAAGGTTATTATATCAATAGAAAACCTATGTCGAGTTCATTTCATAGCGTTGTTTAATACTAACAATACACTCTTTTCATCTTCAAGTTATTACAACCAACTATGTAGGTTAAATAATTAAGTTGTATCATTCTTGATTCACATTCCATTGCTCTAATTAGGAATTCATATTTTCACACTCATATTGGACATGAAAGGGTACATTAGACCTATGTTCATGTTATAGAGATTTTTCTTTGAATTTTGATGAGTTTCACATTTCAAGTTACTTTTATTTCATCATCTTAAGGATTCACTCTCAATAGCAACTGGTTAATTACATGTTTCTTCCATAAATTCTACTTCATGAGTAATCCTAGGTTTAATATATTCCTATCTACGCCAAGGGTTCTACTAAATTTTACATGTCCAACTATAGTGTGATTTCCTTATTTCATAAGACCTTGGCTACTGACTGAAGGTATCCTATCTTCTCAAGGCTATATTTAATTATTTAATTAGCATCATTGTTTAATCCAAATTTATGCAAACAAAGCATGTGATCATGCATCATATTTTATTTTTATTTATTTATTAGGTCGTTATATTAGTCATGGAGCTGTACTTTATTACATTCATTTTATGATCACATTACACATTTTAGCTGGTTTTGAAATTCTCAATGATGTACCATTTTTGAAGCAGTCATTCCTTAGTTTAATCTTATTTACCCTTTTACTAACTACATTTACGTAATTACATTGATCTCTTATTGGTGTCCCTTTAAAAAAAAGAGTTACACATTATTTTCTTAACATCTTGAAGAAAACATGATTATAAGCATTTTAAACTACACATGAATCACAAGTGGTTTGTGTTCTAGGTAAGAGCTCATGTTTCAGTATTTCATGATCCTGCATGGGACATTTTCTTTATCCTAAATGTCATAAAAGGTCATAACTAGGGGTTACTGAGACCAAGTTTTCAGTTTCCTCGTTTCTCTTAAGTCAACATCTTCCAAAACAATTTCATTTGCTAAGGGTTACTTATTATTCCTACACACAAGTTAACCTCCTAACAGTCAAGGTTTAGTTTAATTCTAATTACACTCAGGGATCTACAACCGACTAAAGATCAATTTAAGATGTGAAAAAATATTTATCCCATTAAACCTTTGTAAGGGAAAAATGTGTAAAGTTTTTACTAGCCAAGGTGACATATTTATCTGTGAGGAACTAAAGAGATCATTAACATGATTTTAATGCATAGTACAACTAGTGCACTAACTCCACTTGTGTCATCAAGATCTTATGAAGGGTTCATTCAATGATGAAGATATCCCAAACTATCTTCTTAAGAATATGGTTGACCACTAAGACACCAAGGTCCAACGTGAGCATTGAACTCTAACTCTTCCATGAAGATGAGTAGACCTATAACACCAAGAAGTCGTAGTCCTATTTACCCCATGAATGACAAGGTTACTCAACTGATTTGTTGCTTCGTGCAAGGACACTTAAGTTATAGAAATGGTTTTCAATAATTTTCTTAAGTGTGGGACAAGAAGTCTAATTGTTAAGATTAAAGTATTTCTTAGGACATTAGGGTTTTGCAAACCTAGATGTGACATGATTGAGAGGAGGGTATGATTTTTTTGAATACTCACTGCATTTATATGGTTTTAAAATTATAAGTTACTTCCAAACATTTTGATTTTATCTATGAACCACAATAACTATTAGGCAGTGATTGTTTCAATCGTCTAAACCATGAGATCCATATTTAAATTCAAATGGGCTTAACACCTATGAAGTGAATGGTATGATTTTTACCCATTTACAAAATTCAACTATCTTCCTCATTTATCTAGCTAACATAGTTGTTCCTACATTAATTATGTGTCACTCCTACTAGTGTTGTAAGGTTAGCTTTAACACAAGGAAGATACAAACAACATAGTTTTCCATGTACAATGCTTGAAATATAAGATTCCAAGAGGAACAATAGTCTTCAACACACTACTTTTGATAATGCAATTATCTTTAATTCACTTTCATTTAACATTTGTAATTTATATCAATATACAATATCTTAATGTCATCTCACTGATTACAACATATCACACTCTAATCCTTCTTGTTGAGTACTTGCAACCAATGTTACATCAGTCCTAGGACTGAGTATGGAAATCCTTACACTCAAGCATGAAATAACACAATCATCATTTCCAGTAATTCAAAACAAGGAAGAGAAGATCTAGAGATAGGGAGAGAGGGAGAGAGGTAATTTCATCACATATTCATACTTTCACATTCCTTTGTATTTTCTTTTTCTTTTTCGATTCTAGAGAGAGTCTAAAATTCATTTCCCTTTCTATTCATCATATCATAATAAAATACATAATGTATCCCTATTCATTTCATTTTAAATCCATATACATTTTCAAACCATCTACATATTCAAATCATTTATGTGTTCAAGATGAACCAACAGTTAATATTATTTATAGAGAGAGAAGAGAGAGGAGAGAGAAAACATTATAATTTTTTAAATCCATTCATATAAATCTATTTAATTAAAGTATACTTTACAAAACCATAAATCTATAAGAAAATGGTTCACGAGAATAAACAAGTCAAATGGGAGCCTCAAGAGGAATGTCTAACTCAAGTTGTGAGTTCACAAAAATTCCCAAAAACATGTAAAGTGGATATAATAAGGGACTGTAAAACACCTGTTTTAAGTTCAAACATAAATTTTAGTGATTCATTTTTACTCCCTTATATACATTGGGCTTAGCGGATTCGATTACGACAAGCATGGCACAAACTAGAAAGGTGACTTTGAGACCAATTATTCTAAACACATCAAACATTTTTGTAAAATGACCGATGTGCTCAAAATCCACTTAAACTCTAACTTACAAAATCATTTTTGCAAAATTGAGAGTTTTTTTTCAATTCTCCTAGTGGATTTTTAGAGGTATATATGGTTAGTTTTTAATTTATCCAAATCGATTCAGCAACCGCAAGCCAAAACCAATTGTAATTTCATTAAAATGGGAGCGTCACTCCAAGTGACTGAAATACAAAATGGGAATCGAAACTTGTATCTCAAAGGCATTGAATTGAGTTTATAGATTATATTTAGGACTGGCATGGTGTCTTATATCGTTAGGAATAATACTGGAAATATAGGTTGGTAAAATGATTTTCTTTGGTGCACCATCCGCGTAGTGTACGGAATCAAGATTTTTTTGAGGTATCGAGTAGGTAAGAGTTTTATTTTTAATTCTATTTTCATCCTCTATATTTCTAAAGCAATTAAGAACCAAAAAGAAACAATAAAATGTGAAATTTTAATGCAAGAGGAAGTTAAGTCCATACATTTTTCTCAACGCTTGTTAAAGACATCACCATAGATCTTAACCGACGAAGAGCATTTGGTTGAAAGTTTCTGATTCCTTTTTCCACGAATCCATTTCGTTCATATCTAGGAAGCATTGCACTCCAAGAACTGATTTATTTTTACACATTCAGTCAAATAGTTTGTGACCTACATATGCTTCTGCATTTTTCCATACATGTCATTCCGGGCACACAAGTCTACAAAAATTGGAAACAATATGTCATTTAAAGATTTGATTTTGGCATAGCCTATGAGGTAGCTAGCAAAGGTTGTGTCCTAAGGTATACCACTAGACATTTGTGTTGAGTATGGATCTTAATTGTTTCACAAGAAACTTGCTTTTACATGTTTATTGGTTTTAAAAGTAATTGACGTCGATAAGGATGTAACCGGCGTCAGTCACAATGTAACTAGCGTCAGTTAGAATAGGTCAAGAAGTAACCATCGATGGTCGCAAAGAATCGATGTAGGTGACGATTTACCTGTGTGAAGGTTCTTTTGTTTTTTAACGAGAATTAAAATAAATCACTTGTTTTAAAGATGATTTATTGATTGTAAAAGCAAAGTTAAGTTACCCAAAATAGTTATATATGCATGTATGCATTTTATGAGGGTAAGTAAGAAGAAGAGAAAGAAAATAGAAATTGTTTTGCATGTAAGTTTTCTTGGTGAGAAAGAAAGAGTAGTTGAGTGAGGGAAAAGCATTAAACATCCTGTGAGGTGTTGGAAGATAGTAGATCTTCATTGTATTTCCTCTGTAAAACACTGAATAATAATATTGGTCATTTCTTGGTGGACGTAGCCCACATTGGGTGAACCACATTAAATCTGGTGTTATCTTTCTCTTGTTTATTTTATCTTCTAGTTATTTCCGCATTCATTTCTTGTATGCTTTATTTGATTATAGATTTGTGCAACATTGTTATATGGTTTAACCCCAACAACCTGAGTATCGAGCTAGGTTTGTTATCTTATATGATACTAACAATTGGTATCAAAGCTTTTTTTGGAGGTTTTGTGTGTTGACATGATTTACTCATAAAGGGTTTTCTGATTGAGTGGGAGCATAGTAATGGTAGAAGATAGTAAATACTGAGTAGATAAATTTGATGCTCATAATTATCAACTATGGAATACCTAGGTGGTGGATTATTTGTATTAGAAAGATCTATACTTGTTGTTGGATGAGCATGGACAGCCAAGCATGATGATGATGATGAATGGAAGGTTCTTGACGTAGAAAGGCTTTGTGATCTATAAGATTTATCTGGCAAAGCATCGGTGGCTTCAAATTTTAAAGATGAAAAAACCATGGTAGAGTTGATGAAATCTTTAGCAAATTTGTATGAAACTCCTAGTGCTTGAATAAGGTATATTTGATGAAAAAATTGTTTAATTCTAAGATGCAAGAAGGTGGATCTATATCTAATCATTTGAATGATTTCCAGTCTATTGTAAATCAATTAAAATTGATAGAAATTCCATTTGATGATGAAGTGAAAGCACTTTTATTCTTATGCTCTTTTCCAGATAGTTGGGATAATTTGGTAATGGCTATTAGTAATAGAATGATTGCTTCTAAAGGTTTGAAATTTGATGATGTGGTTAGTGTAATTCTTAATGAGGAAATACGTAGGAAAAGCTCAGGAGAAGCATCATATGAAAACGATTTAACTGTAAAATGCGGGGGAAGATCTAAGGAGAGATCATCTAAGAGCAAGAAGAATGGGAGATCAAAGTCAAGACATGGCAGATCTAGATCCAAGTACAAAGATTTACTTTGCTAGAATTGTGGAAAGAGAGGACACGTAAAGAAGGAGTGTTGGTCCAAGGAAAATAAAGAGAATACATCAGACAAAGGTAAAGAAAAAGGTAAGGAGGAAAACGTTGCAAGTGAGGTAAAGCAAGATGCCCTTATTCTCTCCTTGGATAATAAATTAGAATCTTGGGTGTTAGATTCTGGAGCTTCTTTCCATGCTACCCCTAATAAGGGTTATTTCAAAATTATGTTCAGGGTGATTTTGGACAATTTTTTTAGGTGATGATGAGCCATGCAATATTACTGGTAAAGGTGATGTTTATCTAAAGTTGCAGAATGGAAACCCATGGGTATTGAAAGATGTGAGGCATGTGCCAAGCCTCAAAAGAAATCTAATATTTGTAGGGAAACTTGGTGAATCTGGATGTGTGGTTACATTCACAACCGATTCTTGGAAGGTTACCAAGGGATCTCTTGTTGTGGCAAGAGGAAAGAAGGTAGAACTTGTCTACCTCTATTACTGATTTCTTTTGTGTTATCTACTACAAATTTAGATGCAAACATGTGGCATAATCAACTAGGCCATATGAGTGAGAAAGGAATGTAGATCTTAAAGGCTAAGGGTAAGTTATCAAATTTGAAACAATTAGATCTTGAATTTTGTGAGCATTGCATATTTGGAAAGTAGAAGAGAGTGAGATTTCTCAAGGTTGGGTCAACAAAGAAGGAGCAGAAATTGGAGCTTGTACACTCAGATGTGTGGGGACCACCTAGGTAGCTTTTATTGGAGGATCCCAATATTATGTGAATTTCATTGATGATGCCACAAGGAAGGTATGGATCTATTGTATTAAGCATAAATATGATATTTTGAAACTTTTAAAAGATGGAAAGCCCTTATAGAAAATGAAACAAACTTAAAATTGAAGTGCCTTAGATCTAAAAATGGTGGTGAGTACTTTAAAGCAAGGATTTTAATGATTATTGTTTAGAGAATGGAATACGAAGAGAAAGAATGGTTCCTAGAACTCCACAAGAGAATGGAGTTGCAGAAAGAATGAACAGAACAATCATGGAATGTGCTAGAAGCATGAGAATACATGCCATCTTTCCTTTGAATTTTTGGGCATAAATAGTGGATATAGTAGTATACTTGATCAACCTTGGACCTTCAACAACACCGGATGGTTGAATACCAGAAGAAACATGGTCTGGAAAAGATGTAGATTTTTCTTTTCTTAGATTTTTTAGCTCAAAAGCTTTTGTGCATGTTGATAGAGAAAATAGGAGGAAGTTGGATACTAAATCTAAGAGATGTACTTTCATTGGTTATGGATGGTGATTACGGATATCAATTTTGGGACTTAGAAGATTCTAAGATTGTTAGGAGTCATGACGATGATTGGAATGAAAAAAGAATGTACAAGGATCAGGTTTTGGTGCCTAAACATGAATAGGTTGAGGAGATTTTGAAGGAAAATAAATTTTTAGACCTAAAGTAGACATCCACAAACACACGACATCGGTTCCCACAGAACCGATGTCGTCAAGCTAACTAGCATCAACATACGAGAATCGGGTTCGTAAGCAGACAACCTAATGTAACCCAGTGTCAAAAATCTTAGAATTGATGTCGGTAAGGCAACAATTTTCGATGGCAGATAAAGGAACCGCGGTCGAGTTAGAGGTGACCGACATTAATTATCGACAAAGATTGACATGAATGTACAATAGACATAGAATGAGCCTCAGAAACCCCAGATCTCAGTGAGAAGGTCACAAAGGGTAAGTAGACCTCGAGATAGATTTTCACCTTCCTTTTCTTATTTATTATTGACTGATAGTGGTGAACCAGAAAGATTTGAAGAAGCAATGCAGGTAGATACGCACGAGTAGTGGGAGCATGGAATGGATGAGGAGATGGACTCCTTTGAACAAAATAAGACATGGGATTTGGTCAAGTTACCAGCAGGTAAGAAAACACTGCAGAATAAATGGGTTTACAAAATCAAGGAAGAAGAGGGTGGAATGAAAACATACAAGGCAAGGCTTGTGGTAAAGGATTTGCACAAAAAGTAGGTATTGAATTTGATGATATTTTTTCTCTTGTAGTTAAGATGACTTCTATTCGTACTATTCTAAGTTTGGTTGCAATGAATATTTACATTTAGAATAGTTTGATGTTAAGACAACTTTTCTTCATGGTGATTTGGAGGAAGAGATTTATATGTAGCAACCGCTTGGTTATGAAGTCAAGGGTAAGGAGAAACTTGTGTGTAGATTGAAAAAGAGCCTATATGGGCTCAAGCAAGCTCCAAGGAAATGGTACTTGAGATTTGATAGTTTTATGAATGAGCATGGTTATATGAGATGTGAATCTAACCATTGTGTTTATTTTAAGAAACTTGAAAATGGGAGCTATGTTATTTTTTTACCGTATGTGGATGATATGTTGATTGCAAGATCTAGTATGCAGGACATTGGTAAACTTAAAGAAAGGTTAACTCACACATTTGCAATGAAAGATTTGGGAGCTGCAAAGAAAATCTTTGGCATGAAAATTCACTGAGACAGGAAACACAAGAAGTTATATTTGTCTCGGGAGGCTTATATCAATAAGGTGTTGGAAAGGTTTAACATGCAAAAATCAAAACTTGTTAGTACACCTATGGATGGACACTTAAAATTGAGCAAAGACCAGTGTCCTTCATCACACGAGGAGGTTGAGTACATGGCACATGTTCCCTATGCTTCAACAATAGGAAGTCTTATGTATGCCATGGTTTATACTAGACCAAACATTACATAGGCAGTGGGAGTTGTGAGCAGGTTTTTGGCTAATCCAGGTAAAAAACATTGGAAAATAGTCCAATGGATTCTCAGGTATTTGAGAGGTACATTTGGCATGAAGTTATGCTATAGAGGGTCAGATACTTATTTACATAGCTATGTTTATTTAGATATGGTTTGAGATTTAGATGGCAAGAGGAGAACCATTGGGTATGTTTTTACATTAGGTGGAACGATAGTTAGCTAGATTTCAAGATTGCAGAAGGTTGTGGCTTTGTCTACTACAGAGGAAAAGTATGTTGTAGCTACAAAAGCTAGCAAGGAGATGATATGGATGAGTAGGTTCATGGAAGAGTTGGGTAAGGAGCAAGAGGATTGCAGATTATACAGTGATAGTCAGAGCATGATTCATCTGGCAAAGAACTCAACATTTCATTCAAGAATGAAACATATTCAGTTGAGGTATCACTTCATACGGAAAGTGTTGGAGGATGGACAAGCTGAAGTTAGAGAAAATCCATATGGATGAGAACCTTGCAGACATGCTAACGAAGCCATTGGTAAGGGAGAAGTTGGAGCTTCACTCCACTTCTATTGGTCTTCGAGTTTAAGACTTGAAGAGGAAGAAATGGGCCAAGGAAAAGGAACCAAGGATGGTGATGCACAAGTATAGTGCAGTAATTGATCTCCAAGTGGGATATTGTTGAGTATGGAGTTTATTTTCTTCGCAAAAAACTTGCTTTTACATGTTAACTACTTTTAACATTAACCGATGAATTAGATGATGTAGCGCGTCATTAGGATATAACAGCGTTAGTTAGAATAGGTCGAAGTAATCGGTGATGGTTACCTATGTGTGGTGCTTTTTTTATGAGAATTAGAATAAATCACTTTAACATGCTAAAATCAAAACTTGTTAGTACACCTATGGCTGGACACTTCAAATTGAGCAAAGATCAGTGTCCTTCATCACACGAGGAGGTTGAGTACATGGCACATGTTCCCTATTCTTCAGCAATAGGAAGTCTTATGTATGGCATGGTTTGTATTAGTATTAGACCGGACATTGCATAGGTAGTGGAGTTATGAGCAGTTTATGGCTAATCTAGGTAAAGAACATTGGAAAGTAGTCCAATGGATTCTCGGTATTTGAGAGAACATCTAGCATGGAGTTATGCTATGAACGGCCGTAAGATACTTCTTTACGTGGCTATGTTGATTCAGATATGGCTAGATATTTGGATGGAAGGAGGAGCACCACTGGATATGTTTTCATAGTAGGTGGAACAGTAGTTAGCTAGATTTTGAGATTGCAGAAGGTTGTGGATTTGTCTACTATAGAGGCAAAGTATGTTGCAGCTACAGAAGCTAGAAAGGAGATGATATGGATGAGAAGGTTCATGGAAGAGTTGGGTAAGGAGAAAGAGGATTATATATTATATAGTGATAGTCAGAGCGTGATCATCTGGAAAAGAACTCATCATTTCATTCAAGAATGAAACATATTTATTTGAGGTATCACTTCATACGGTAGGTGTTGGAGGATGGAAAATTGAAGTTAGAGAAAATCCATATGGATGAAAAGCCTGCTTACATACTAACTAGCCATTGGTAAGGGAGAAGTTGGAGCTTCACTCCACTTCTTTTGGTTTTCGAGTTTAAGACTTGAAGAGGAAGAAACGGGCCAAGGAAAAGGAACCAAGGATGGTGATGCACAGTACAATGCAACAATTGATCTCCAAGTGGGATATTGTTGAGTATGGATCTTAATTTCTTCACAAGAGACTTACTTTTACATGTTATTGGTTTTAACATGAAAGAATCGACATCGGTCGAGGATGTAACCAGCGTCGGTCATGATGTAGTCAGCATCGGTCGAGGAATATGTTCAGGGAAGTAACCGCCAATGATCGGCGTAATAACCGGTGACGATTACCTATGTAAATGTTTTTTGTTTTTGAAAAGAATTAGAATAAATCATTTGTTTTAAAGATGATTTATTGATTGTAAAACCATATTTAGTTTCCCTAAATAGTTATATATACATGTATGCATTGTATGAGGGTAAGTTAAGATAAGCAAGTAGAAGAGAAAGAAAATAGAAAATATTTTCATGTAAGTTTTCTTGGTGAGCAAGAAAGTGTAGTTGAGTGAGGGAAAAGCATTGAACATATTGTGATGTGTTGGAAAAATCATATCTTCATTGTATTTCCTCCGTAAAGTAATGAATAATAATATTGTTCATTTCTTGGTGGACGATGCCCACACTAGGTGAACCACGTTAAATCTGTTGTTATCTTTCTCGGTTTATTTTATCTTCTAGTTATTTTTGTATTCATTGTTTGTATGCTTTATCGATTATAGATTTGTGCAACACTTTGTTATATGGTTTAACCCCAATAGTCACCTTTGAAATCATTGGTTGTGACATGTTCTTAGCTCTTCCTTAGCTCCACGCTACACAAGACATCCCTTCCATGAATCACTTATGTCTCAAGTTCCTCTATAACAAACAAATTGTCACCATCGAAGGTATTCCACCTCACACACCATTTTTTCGACCCACTCATGATGATATCTATGCATCATCCAACACATTTCATCCTCCTACATGGCTCACACCCTGCTTCATCCCTATACCTATCTATTATATTCGTATATGGTGTCTAGTGCCTCTAACTCCAAATATAGTTCTACACCTAGCTCTTTTATTCATAAACGATCTACATTGAGATATTTTCATCCTCATCGGTCCATCATTCCACCCCATCGGCCAAAGTCCCCTACTTAGGAAGCCCCTTCTCATAGGTGTTTTCCACCTCCTTATTCACATCGGTCTCACTCACATGCACATAATTACTCTCCTACACCACTGACCTTAGATCATTATCACATGCCTTTTTCTCCTCGGATATCGAGTATGGGGATTTACCCTTTACTATTGTCAGATAGTCTTCTATCCCTCACACACTAGGGGGCATCATGCTTCCCCCCCCTCCTTTTAGCACTTTTGGTTGTCTCTAGTGTGAACTATTACACTCTATGCTCTGGGATTCATATCTATACCTTCTAAGCATACTTACTTCAATGGTACACACATTATACCATCATTTCCCAATGACGCACTCTCGTGTTGTGATTCACACTTGATTGTGAGGGAACACTACATAATTAAACCTCACATTGCACACTTCATGCTCTATGCTTCACGATACATCTTTCTAAGATCTATTTTCACGTGACATACCCATTTATCGATGACACAATATTTTTCTAAAGTTCATTCTTGAATTCGAGGGAAATTTATAAATGAACCGCATTTACGGGGTTAACACAACTCCTTCCATCTTCACATCTTACATCACACACTATCACATTCATACAACATCTTCATATCTTGGTTGCATTAATTCTTTCCAGCTTATACTACTTACATCTTGCACTTTTCTACTATGCTAGATGGATAATCAGTATGTCATTATCTTTGTCTATATACACATATGCATTCACTTGGTATCTGTTAAAATTTGAGGATTCTAATAAATATGGATTTAATCAACTTACATATTATATAATGTTACAATAAATATTTAAATAAACATTACATCATAATATAACTAAATAAAGAAATACTTATAGGAAATAAATAACACAGGTGACACATTATTTATAGTGGAAAACCTCAATAGGGTAAAAACCACTTTGAAAATAACCTTTTACTTCAGAGAACTTATTTTACATCCAGTAAGATCACCTCCTCCTTTAAAACCCTATTTACCAAGGGTAAAACCAAATCACTTGATTTACACACCTTTGATATATTTCCGAATATATGAAATGAGGATTTAAAGTCCTTTTTATATAAGGTGATCGGGTATGTCTCCCAACCCACCTTTTCAACCTAAAATGGTTGACATATAACCTAGGTTTACAATATTTAATATTAGAAATATAATCATTTCATGATATTAAATATTTAACCTAAAGTATATACCTAGGTTAGCATATTTAATAATAGAAATATAAATATTTCATATTATTAAATATTAACCTATATATTAGTGATGGACCCATATACATTAAGGGTTGGACAAACCACTTAATCATTATGTTCCAATAGTATCTTGAGGTAAATGCAAGACCTTACACGGATTCATATATGATGCATGATTCTTGATACAACACTTTACCAGTCCCACTGAGGCTCGTGGGGGCATCTACCTTTACTACTCTCACACATTAAAGGTTCTATTGTTTCATCATTTAATACTTCTTCTTACTAGCACTTTATTTTCATTGATATATACATGCATTGATATACTATTTATCTTTCTAACATGCTAACGAGTGCTTCATGTGTAGCATTTGCATTATAGGATACATACAACCATGGCTATATGTCACTTCTTGTTTTTTATTGTTTGTTATTATTTGTGGGCTATGCCCTATGTATTTTTTCCTCCTTGTATGATTTTTTCCGCTCAATCCCTGATTGTATTTTGATATTGTAAGTGATGTCCCATGTATAAAACCCACTTTTCATGGTTCATTTTGTTTTCAAACTTACTTGTTACATTGCCTTCCCTACAATGCTAGATAGTTTTACTACTAACATTGGTTACTAGCCTACTTTTTTTACATGTGTCTTGGTTTCTACCATGCACATCCCCTACACCCTATAGGTATCTAATTAGATATGCATATCATTATATGCTCCATCCTTTAGACCACATTCTCCAACTGATTTCTCATGCACCCCAAATGAGGTGGGGCATCTATTAGGTGAGAAAATCACCCCTACACCAGCTTAGAGATACAATATAACACAAGACAAGATATAATATATACAAGAACATAGTTACAAAATTATACTTGGGCCCAAAACACAGAGTAGACACTAGCACCTAAACATGAATAGTAGCGGAGGGAACAAATGTGCCCCCGGGTGCTTGTGTTCTAGGGATAAATACAGTCAATTTTTCACTTCAACACAATCTACAACAATTTTCAGATCAGTTCTCTAGTAGCAGAACTTGCCTCTAGTTACAATTTTTAGTCTATCGGGTTTCATTTTAGTTACAATCGGAATGCAGATTGGCATGTACCATCTGCTATAGTTATTATTTGGGAAGTGTCATGGAAGGATAGAAAATCTACACCTCTCTCCCCGAGACTCTTCTCTTGGTGTGAGATTTCCCAAAAAATTCACTCTTGGTGTGAGATCACCCAAAAACCTCACCATCGGCTGCAAACAGGAAAATTTTCTACCTCATATTCTCTTACATGTCAGATGCACACTTTCCTTTTACAAACTTTTACACACTTTTATTACTTATGCATACATTACTCTGATTTTACATATACATGACTTTAACTACTTTCTTGCTCTTCTTTTAAAGGTTTTTCCTTAATACACAACAAGAAGTAGCCCACATTAGAAAATACAAGCACAAAAACAAGTACAAGCTACACATATGCTTCACCCCTAGGGTCTAATTCCATTTCTTAGTCTCCATGCTTCACATCGTGGTCACTTCACGCTTCACTTGTCCTCTCAACACCATATTCACCACACTCTCTATAAGATCATAAGGTATGCATCTACTATCTACTTTATACTATCAAGTATTCACTCAACAACATAAAGTGGGGAAAATTTAGTCACAAAATCCATGCACTTTTATACATTTCTAGGTCCTAAACTCATTTTAGAACTTACATGGTTTTGTTGTCGCCAAATCACTTCACCCTTCGAATGGCCAGGATGTGAATAGGACGTTCGGTGTGATTGGGACACATGGGACCACCTCTCAAGGTTTGTGGGACTTGGGCTCGAGGTGAACCTCGGAGAAGGCCGGCTTCCTCTTCCTAAACTAAGTGTTGTACTACTCCTAGTGTAACAAAAATGATTATCTAGTCCTATGCTAACATTTTCATGGGGTTTTAGGGAAAGAGATTTACAAAAATGAAACTATACTAGGGATGGTGATGCACCAAATAAAGGGTGTTTCCAGACTCAGGAAGGGTTAATTTGAAGAGGGTGTGTGCACCACAGGTCAACTTCACCTACTGCAACTTAGAGAGGGTAGAGGATACCACAAACTAAGAGACACATGTTCCCTTTGTTAAACTTTATCAGACCGAGAAATATACCAGTTCCTAGTGAAGAAGGATGAACTCAAGAAGGGTGAATAGACACCACAACTCAACTGCATGTAATACTCCACCACTCAATAAGCACAAAACTCCAAGAATCTGTAATAGAAACTTAAACCTGCACAGTGTACCTACAAGTATGAGAAAGGCACAAAGAAGCATAAAAGGATGAAAGGACCAAGATTAGTCACAAAACACACACTTCTATTGCTTCAATAACATGCACAATGCATCATACATTAGAAGAGGCAATAGTTTCCATTACTGATCTTGAAGAGGAGGCTTGAAAGTTCTCTCAACACACAAGAACAACTTGCGCAAAAGAGAGAGGACTCTTGAAAAGTATACACTCGCTGAGATATCTAAGCTGTCTAACTTATCAAACTATTGGAACCCTTTGAAATGAGCTTCCAACTTACATTTATAGAAGAATATGTGAGAAAGAAGAGGAAATGGTCATAATTACATTCCTAAAATGAAGGCCCATGATGTATTTATTACAGTTAGTTGAACCACTTGAGAAGGTTCCATCATGGGTCATTAATTGCCTGATGACCTAGTCTTCTTAATTAATTAAAAGAATATTTAAATAAAATATTTAAATAATAATAATAAATATTATTATTAAAATATTTAAATAAAAATATTAATTTAATTAACATAATGTCGGGACCCCCCGTTGACCCGTTTGACTTGAAGAGGAGGGGGGTCCATGTGGATAGAGTCTGCACAAATCTCAACTCGGTGAGTTTCGAATCCTCTAACTCGGTGTTGCAATCAATTTTGAACCCCACACTAACTCTTTCCTCGCTTTGGCAATCGGATTCTTTTGCATTGAGTCCTTCGGTATTTTGGTAGTGCACTCTGCAATCTCGGCTCCAATCAACAATTATGCCACTATTGGGATCTTAGTATGGCATAGGTAGTTGTGAGCTACACAATATACTCATTTTTCCAGAAACTAAAAAGATCCTTTATGTTACGATTTGCAACACATAAAATAAGCCCTTAAAAAATATATTGAACAACTGGGGCAACCAAGAGGACCTTGGAAAAATGTACAGGTAACAACCATATGAATTCTTCCTTAGTCGTGGATCAAAGCTAATAGAAATAAGCTAGCTAAAATTAGCTAGAAACTACAGTATAATCGTCCATTTGTTAAAAACAAGTTTCTCTGAACCTGGTAAAGGAATAATTTTTATTGTCTGATTGGACGTACATAATGGAAGGGTATAAATATTGCTTATTGCCCTCAGAGTTTCTCAAAGAGACCATTTACAAGTAACAAGGATGTAGCATGCAAAACGGCCAACCAGGTATTTCAGAGTTGACCTTCACATTCAATTCATTTTAGGAGAAGAAATGCTGAGCAATATGAATCATTTCATTTTGCACCGTAATAAACCTTCATCTCCTAATTCAGGAAATTTTATGAAGCCTCGAATAGCGTGACTCCAATCCATCGTACACGGCGTAGTGAATATTTGTTTCCTGCAGCTGCTATTCGATCTGAGTTCAGAATAAGGATAAGCCTACAAATTTGAGGATGCATTCGATACTGAACAGATAACAACACGGTTTGACCAGACAACCCGCTTTGGAAGCATTCAAAAGAGAGGCTTCTATCTTCGTACTTCAACATGCCTACACTTTTTGCCGCTATGCGTGGGATTTTGCCTCGCGACCACCGAATGCTCAGAGCCCAAAAAGGAGTTGGGAGAAGTATGCTTTGTGCAAAAGCAAACTTATTAGGTAGACATCATTTGTTGCTTCATGAGGAACCTATGTCTTTTGTAGCTCAATTACGGTATTCCATGAGAAGGCATTTCTTTCTTATGAGCACGAAGCTGGATACATTTTCAATGTCGACCCATCTTCAATCATCTCACCATCATCCTCTCTTATCGCTTGGAGGATTACTCCACCCAATTTACAAATCGCCACTTTAACTCTCCTTGTGACTCGCACAACGTGCTCCGATCCTGTTTACATGGCCCGTGCGGAAGTATCATGTTGGATAGCCATCGTAATATTTCCATGCTTGGCAGTTTGATCCGATTTCTCCCATTCACGGAAGTTTGATCATGGTTTACCAAACCAATATTTCCACTTGGTGGTGCTTGCCCTGAGTTCCCCTATTCATACCTCAGCGCGGGATTAACAGCTTGGCCTGCCATCATCAAATTTCCGACCTCGGCATACTAGCTCCAAATCCCCGCATAACAGCTTGGACACATTAATCCACGGGCCCCGGCCTCAGCTTCGCCACGCAAACTTGGCAAGTTCATTCCTTATCTCCACAATTCCCACCAGCGCATGGGATCCCCATGATTTTTTCTCCTGCCGAGTTTTCCTTCATCAGATTTGAGGATAACATCAAACTCTCGGTGTAAACATTTCAGCTGTAGCTTGTAAGGTGTGATAATTCCAACAGAAGCCTTTATGCCTGCCAACTTAGTGACTCGTTGAAGATGCTCATATAATTGCAAAGAAAATTGTGCCTCATGAATATTCTGATATGAAACAGTTCCACCTCTATGAGATTCTCCTCTATGAGTTACATCGTAAAACCAGTAAGGTCTCGATAGAGAATCTTTGTAATAAATTTCCTCAGGTCTCCCGGTAACACTCTCACTATCACTTAATCGATTTTCATAAAAAATATCTTGAAGGAAAATCCCAAATTTGAAGATGCATTCGATCTTTGAGCAGATAAAAACATAGTTGGACAACCTGCTTGTTGGAAGTGCTCAAAAGAACTCTTACTATACTACAACATGCCTGCTGCCTGTGCACCGAATACTCAGCGAAGGAAGGTCTAAACACCATTATAATTCACATCTCTTTTTAAGATGTCAGTTTGACTCAATTTTACATTGGTATTCGATGGTGCTTATACTATCTTCCTGGGTCGATAGAAGTCCTTCCATTACGTAATTACAAACCCGAGATTCAATGATGTTGAACCTCCCATATCTGCATAATTTCACATCATCTCGGTCAAACAAGATAATTCTCCCAAGTGGTTGGTCGAGCATTGTCTTAATGGATTAAACCTGGCATCATGTTAACTTTGACTCTCCCTGACTTGGCCTTCAGATATTTTTGCATCGATCTCTACCGAGATCCTTGTAGAGTTCCTTTCATTCGTCAATTTTCAACGAGCTATATTTTGCATTAACAAGACCATCGTTGAGCTCTTACAATTGAGAGTCTCTGCTGAGATGATTTTCGAGATGACTATCAATTTGACACTGGATTCTCTATCAACTCGACCCCAAATTTTTCACTGAGTTGAGATAAACTGGGTGCCTTTCAATGCTAGGTTATCTCTTCATATGCAATTTAGGGATTATTTTTAATTATTGCATCTCGATAATAACCGAAGGTGGGTTCCTGGGACTATTATTTCATTTTGAACATGATAGGACCCCGTTGTCCAATCTTGCCATGTGTGTAAAATTGGATAACATTTTTGGCGACCTCTCGGGGATGATTGCCTACTAAGCATGATTCCAGTAGCCTTAAGTCATCCATTGGGCATGGAGTCTATGTTGGAATCCTGAAAGTAGTATGATTTTCTTTGACACATCCCAGAATCTCCTTGAGCATTGCCGATATCCTGGGCCTCCCTGGAATGCTAAGCATGAAGTATACTGAATCTATTGAATGCTTGACATCCATGGAACACTGCAAAAATTTGAATGAAGCATATTTTGAACTCTTATGGAAACCTTGAACCTTTCTTCTCCTTGACACCTTCCAATGGTGAAACAATGTGCAAAACAACACAAAACACACAACAACAAGGAAAGCAAAACAACAACACACAACAATGTGCATAAGCACTTGGAGGAAAACACCTAATTTAACTATACAAGGGTGGAATGCTTCTCAAAAACAAGCTTTGAGATGTATCCCATTCACATGAATGGGCAGTTCTTCTCCATTGAGCCTAGATAGACAAAATGAATTTACCTCTTTGCAACTTGTGATGATGTATGGCCCACTCCAGAGAGTGTCAAACTTGGCATGCCTACCTGGTTTGGCCCTGTCTTCATCCCATTTGAGAACTAAATCTCCCTCTTGAAAACACCTGTTGGATGCCTTCTTATCAAAATATTTCTTAACTTGAGCCTGATGCTGCTCCAAAGTTTTCATAGCCTTGTCTCGTACTTCCTCTAACTCCATGAGTTCAACAAACCTTACTGTCAGAGGATCACTCTCTATAACTTCAAGTTGATGAGCTAACTCCAAAGAAGGTAACTCCAATGAGAGTGGGAGTTTTGCCTCTCTTCCATATACAAGAATGAAAGGAGAATTTCCGATGGCCCTTTTAGGTGTGATCCGATCTTCCCATAAGGTGGTCTTAAGTTGTGTATGCCAAGTCCTCTTGTTAGTCTCCATTGTGTGCTTAATAATCCTTATGAGGTTTTTGTTGCTAGACTCAACCAATCCGTTTCCTTGTGGATAGTAATTGGATGAAGTTTTGAGGTATACCCCATTTTTAACAGCCCATTCACTCAATTTCATACCAAGAAAAGCTAGCGCGTTGTCTGAAATAACTATAAATGGAACACGAACCTTGTCATTATACCCTCCAAAAAATCTAGAACTGCCTTTTCATTGCTCTCTTTTAATGCTACCGCCTCTGTCCATCGAGTAAAATAGTCTGTTGCGGTAAGGACCCACTTATTATGTCCATTGGATGGAGGATTAATCATTCCGATGAAGTCAACCCCCATTGAACAAAGGGTTGATCCACTTGAATTGGATGCAGTGGAAGAGCTGCCAACTTCTGCTTACCTATGAAAAAGGCACATTCCTTACATTTCCTTACCCAGAGATGGGCATCCTTGAATAAATCCAGCCAATAGTAGCCAGCTCGCATGATCTTGGTAGTTATTGTTTGTGTGGAATAATGTCCTCCAGATAGGCCATTATGAAATTCTTCTAGTATCTTACTTACTTGTTCCGGTCCTACGCACTGAAGGAGAACGCCGTTCAAATCTTTTCGAAAGAGAATTCTATCTACCAAAACATATGGGATAGATTGAAGACGGAAATTTTGTCTTTGGTTTTTATCCATGTCTACCGGATATGCTCCCGAGAAGAGGAAACTCTTCATTTTGGATAACTAGTCAGCTTGATCAACATTCTCATCAGTATTTAGGAGTGTCACGTCCTCATTACCTTTTGATTCCATGTCTGTAGCAAGTTGTTGACATAAACCCTTACCTCTGACAAGTTTAGTGACTTTGATGTGCACGTCATACTCCATTACCTTCGTGATCCATCCAGCATGCTTTTCATTCATTTCTTTGTTCAGCAAAAACTCCTTGACACCTAGATGAGACACCATCAGATGAATCTTGTTGTTGGACAACATGTGCTTGAATTTCTTCAAAGCTCGAATAACCGCAAAGACTTGCTTTTCAATGAATGAGTATTTGAACTCATAGTCTTTGAGGGATTGACTGAAGAAAGCAATTGGTTGCTCCATCAGGTTGTTGTTTTGTTGGGTGAGGATCCCTGAAATGCTCTCTTGACCTACAAAAGCATAAAGGATAAAATCTTTGTCAAACCTAGGGTTCACAAGTGTGGGAGCTTGGGAAATGGCTGTTTTGATGGCTTGAAGCTTTCTCATCCTTCCTTTGTCCATGAGAATGGCATGTTTTTCTTTAGCATGGCTATCAGTGGTTTAGCCAATGTCACGAATTGAGGGATGAATCTCCACACGAAATTTATGGTTCCCAGAAAACTCTGGAGGCCCTTCTTGTGACTTGGGAGAGATAAGGACATAATTGAATGAATCTGGCTGGATCGATTGATAATCCTTCCGCTGAAACAACATTCCCCAACAATTTTCCCTCGTGTACTGTGAAAATACATTTCTTGGGGTTAAGTGAAACCCCAAATTCCCTACACCTTTGGAAAACTTTCCTTAGATGCATGATGTGATCTTATGCATGCTTAGAGTATATAGTTATATCATCAAGGTAAACCAAAATAATATCATTGATTAGTCCCTTAAATGCCATGTCCATGGCTCTTTGGAAAGTAGCCCCGACATTGGACAATCGAATGGCATTTTATTGTAGGCATACGTGCCCCACTTGGTAGTGAAAGCTGTTTTGAATTGGTCAGATTCTTGGACTAGGATTTGATTGTAACCTGAATATCCATCGAGAAAAGAAAATCTTTGAGCTCCTGCCACCGTTTGAAGGATTTTCTCCATCGATGGAAGAGGATAATGGTCTTTTAATGATGCACTGATTCAAATCCTGAAATCTCGCATAACCGGATCTCTCCGTTCTTCTTCCTCACGGGCACCAAATTGGCTACCCATGAGGAATGCTTGATGGGAAAAATTATACAGGCCTCGATGAGTTTGGTTAGCTCCTTTCTCATTAGTGGCTCAATTTTGGGATTAATTGGTCTCTTTACGATGAAGCGGCTTAGCATTAGGATCCGAGTTCGATGGTATGTTGTGCTAGACACGGATCAAAACCACGCAGATCTTTATAGCTCCATGCAAAGATGTCATGATACTCTTGACAAATTTTGATGAAAGCTTCTTTCTCTTGAAGTACACACTTTTCGATCTTAAGAAATTTTTCATTTGATACTTCAACTTCCTCAAAATATTCTTCTCGACCACCATGTTAGGGCTTTGTCTTATGGCTTGGTCATCCGAATTGAAAATGGATTCCAAAGTGACTAAACCTTTTGGTAACTTGTTTTTCAATTGGATAATTTGCTCACCATATGACTCCTGCAACTTATCTTGATTCTTTGTAGAAAACTCCACCTCTTCTTGTAGGAAGAGGACAATTTGTTTGTCACTATCAAACACTTGCCAACTACTCACATTATCAGGGACTGCTGGTCGAACCACCATTTTAACAAATTGCTGCCCTTCTTTCATGATATCAACTGGTATGTTGTATTGTGAACCAATTGTAGCAAGCCTATCTGCATCTTGATTTTGATCTCTAGGGATTGCATGGATTCCAAAAGCTTCAAAATCTTCAATCAGGTCCCAAACTCGGTTCTTGTATGATCTTAAAAGATCATTTTTGGATGCACTACGTGCGAAACTTGATGAACAACTAACTCACTATCTCCAAAAATAGTCAGGGCCTTGATTCCCTTCCTTTGGGCTAGCTGAATTCCTTGCACAAGAGCCTCGTATTCAATAACATTGTTAGTGCAACTGAATTGCAACCGAAAAGATGAGAAGTACTTATCTCCCTCTGGAGAAATTAACATAACACCAACATTGGATCCATTCTTACTTCTTGAGCCATCGAAGAACAATTGCCACAATCCTTTAGAATCACTTGGTGTTTTGACAAGTTGTGGTATGATTGTATCTTCTTCATGGATACAGTAGGTACCTAATCCTGTTTCTTCCAAGACCAGTAAACCAACTTCTTCTTCTACCAATACATCAGCATAGGGATCATATTGATGATCTCTACTTACTTCATCTAACAAAGTATCAGGGACTTCTTCAACAAGGGTGGTTGGTTCATGATCAGCATCTTCCTCTTCTAGATCACCGATGGTGTAATTTCCATTTATGGGACTAGAAATGTAGGGTTCTACATGATTATGGAAAATTGGTTCTACCCTTATAGTTACTTTGGTTCCGTATCGAGTCCTGAGAATCATATGCGACCAATCGGCTGATAGGTAACTACCTATCTTGGCAGTGAAATCCCTTGATAGGCAGATGGAAAAGAGGGGAGGGAGATCGATGACCGATATGTCTTGGGTGAATGAAAACTTGGGCATGCATGAATGCTAAGTTGAAGTCCTTTGATAACCCCAATAGTCTTAACAATTTGTGCCATCCAAATTTGAACAACCCCTCTTGCAGTGGTGCATATTGTATGCCTAGTACATCTACAATTTTTTTGGCATGACGAACTACGGCACCAAGAATCGATCATGCAATTATGTACGGTGGTCGCCAATGATGATCGGGAAATGTAGAATGGCGGTGGTTTGTTTGTCGTAGGAATAATTTTCCCTTCCGGTTGACACAAACTTGTAGCATTTGTCACTCCATGGCTTGGTGATCCATTGGTTGTAGAAAAATTGTTTAGAGCTTCTTGTAACAGGTTTCTTTGGGAAGGGATCAAGAGTGCGTCCCACATGGTAATGCTCAGATTGGTTTTCTTCATTTGTTCTACTATGCTGAAGGGAATCACTCCAACTTTGATGACACTTTTTTGGGCATTGGGGTCCTCCTTTGGAAAATGTTTGTTGGGTACCGTGATGCCTGGAGAACCATCCTTCCCTACGGCGTGGCTAGCTGGTGTTTTGGTGATTTCTTTCCCGCATTTTTATCAACTGCCATTTGTAACCCAGGTTGAGAAGTGGATGCCAGATCAGCTTCGGGAGGTTGAGGCTCCATTGCTCTTTTCTTGGAATGAGTGTTTGCTGCCACTGATGAAGAATCTATATTCAACCCACAAAAATCTTCTGCTTGCCAGTTTAGCAAAGTGGATTCTTGAGTGCTGCGTAGTTGATTTGTTGCTTCTTACGTAGATGAATCATTTGTTAACTCGAAGGGGCATATACACTTTGAACCATAAGGGCCTGGCTAAGAACCCCATTGGGACAAAGATTTTGATTGTGAGGTTGAGAGCAAGGATAACACCATTCGTAGTCTTGAACTAGATTATTTTGAACAGTACTATAACTCTAGATGAGCTAGCTACAGAGAGGGTTTCGAAAGTTCAAGGGCCGACATTTACAACTTGAGTTGTAGTTTGATTTTGAGGTTGATTTTTTTCCTTGAAAAGGAGGATGGTTAGCTTGATCTCTACTGATTTTGTGGCTGATACGGACAATTGTATTGAAATTGTTGCCTTTTGAGTGCTGTGAGCTCATTTCCAAAATTTTGCAAGTAATGACTTGACTTCAAATAGGTCATTTGAAGAGGCGGGGAAGATTGAGATGGTTGCTTGGAGTATCTTTGGAATAGGAGCAATGATAGGGTGATGATTCGTAAGATCTGGAGAAAAGGGCATTGGTGGTCGTGGAGCTATCTTTCCGGCTGAATCAAACAATTCTCTGCACTTATGGCAACTTCGTAAGCATCAGGAAGTGTAGTCCCTCCCATGGACTGGATCATAACTACTACATCGCTATTCAAGGCTCACAAATAGTACAAGAATGCATTATGTGCAGAAGGCTTTACGAGTGCCGGAATCCTATTCCAAGTCTGTGGAATCGAAAGTTGAAATCACTCATGTATTCTTGGGAAGCTCTCTTTATGGTAGTAAGTTGTTCCAAAAGTGATAGGTGATCACTTTTGTCTTCAAATTGTTTACATAGCTTTTCTCCCAACTCATCCCAAGTGGTTATAGTGCCAACACCTAACCCGCAAAACCATTGAAGTGCTTTTCCCTTGAAAGAGGTAGCAAGAAGTCTAAGCTGCGCAACGTTGTCTTACGTGATATTATGTATGCTGCTATGTGAGATCTTTGGCTACATCAAAGATATGCTCTCTTTGGAGTAACGTGAGTTTCCCCCATGTAGAAGGGTAAACTTTTGAGTGCCGCAACAGGTATTGGGTCATGTTGAGCCAACATAAGAGGACTGCTTGCATTGAAAGGGGGAAAACTTGGTTCCTCGCCATAGCAATGAAAGGTTGATTGTTCTGGGTGGAGGAAACCTTCCGTAAGGAGGAGTTGAATGACCCCTACTAGGTAAATCTGCAACTGGGGATGTGGAAATGCCTCTTCTTCTTCTCTTTGGAGGAGACAAGGAAAGTTTGATATGTTGATAATTTCCTTTCTTTGAAGAAGCTCTTGTCTGAATTCTTCGCATAAGTTAACGCATTGAGATTTGGAATCCAGAGATATAGAGTCGCAGTACATTGACTTTTGTAAGTGAGAAGAGAAGTATCAACTCTGTCCCAGGTGTGCCAAAAAGCATTGTCGCCAAATCACTACACCCTCCGAATGGCCAAGGATGTGAATAGGACATTCGGTGTGATTGGGACACATGGGATCACCTCTCAAGTTTGTGGGAATTAGGCTTGAGGTGAACCTCGGAGAAGGATGACTTCCTCTTCCTAAACTAAGTGTTGTACTACTCCTAGTGTAACAAAAATGATTATCTAGTCCTATGCTAACATTTTCATGGGGTTTTAGGGAAAGAGATTTACAAAAATGAAACTATACTAAGGATGGTGATGCACCAAATAAAGGGTGTTTCTAGACTCGGGAAGGGTTAATTTGAAGAGGGTGTGTGCACCACAGTCAACTTCACCTCTGCGACTTAGAGAGGGTAGAGGATACCACAAACTAAGAGACACACATTCCCTTTGTTAAACTTTATCAGACAGAGAAATATACCAGTTTCCCAGTGAAGAAGGATGAACTCAAGAAGGGTGAATAGACACCACAACTCAACTGCATGTAATACTCCACCACTCGATAAGCACAAAACTCCAGGACTCTGATAGAAACTTAAACTTGCACAGTGTACCTGCAAGTATGAGAAAGGCACAAAGAAGCATAAAAGGATGAAAGGACCAAGATTAGTCACAAAACACACACTTTATTGCTTGATAACATACCACAATGCATCATACATTCGAGAAGAGGCAATAGTTACATTCTGATCTTGAAGAGGAGGCTTGAAACTCTCTCAACACACAAGAACAACTTGCAGAAGAGAGAGGACTCTTGAAAAGTATACACTCACTGAGATATCTAACTATCCAACTTGTTTGAACTGTTGGAACCCTTTGAAATGAGCTTCCAACTTACATTTATAGAAGAATATGTGAGAAAGAAGAGGAAATGGTCATAATTACATTCCTAAAATGAAGGCCCGTGATGTATTTATTACAATTAGTTGAACCACTTGAGAAGGTTCCATCATGGGTCATTAATTGCCTGATGACCTAGTCTTCTTAATTAATTAAAAGAATATTTAAATAAAATATTTAAATAATAATAATAAATATTATTATTAAAATATTTAAATAAAAATATTAATTTAATTAACATAATGTCGAGGCCCCCCTGTTGACCCATTTGACTTGAAGAGGAGGGGGGTCCATGTGGATAGAGTCTGCACAAATCTCAACTCGGTGAGTTTCGAATCCTCTAACTCGGTGTTGCAATCAATTTTGAACCCCACACTAACTCTTTCCTCGCTTTGGCAATCGGATTCTTTTGCATTGAGTCCTTCGGTATTTTGGTAGTGCACTCTGCAATCTCGGCTCCAATCAACAATTATGCCACTATTGGGATCTTAGTATGGCATAGGTAGCTGTGAGCTACACAATATACTCATTTTTCCAGAAACTAAAAAGATCCTTTATGTTACAATTTGCAACACATAAAATAAGCCCTTCAAAAAATATATTGAACAACTGGGGCAACCAAGAGGACCTTGGAAAAATGTACAGGTAACAACCATATGAATTCTTCCTTAGTCAGTGGATCAAAGCTAATAGAAATAAGCTAGCTAAAATTAGCTAGAAACTACAATATAATCGTCCATTTGTTAAAAACAAGTTTCTCTGAACCTGGTAAAGGAATACTTTTTATTGTCTGATTGGACATACATAATGGAAGGGTATAAATATTTCTATTACCCTCAGAGTTTCTCAAAGAGACCATTTACAAGTAACAAGGATGTAGCATGCAAAATGGCCAACCAGGTATTTCAGAGTTGACCTTCACATTCAATTCATTTTAGGAGAAGAAATGTTGAGCAATATGAATCGTTTCATTCTGCACCGTAATAAACCATCATCTCCTGATTCAGGGAAATTTTATGAAGCCTCGAATAGCGTGACTCCAATCCATCATACACAACGGTGAATTTTTTTCTGCAGCATGCTGATATTTGATCGAGTTCGGAAAAGGATAAGCCTACGAATTTGAGGATGCATTCGATACTGAATAGATAACAACACAATTGGACAACTTGCTTGCTGGAAGCGTTCAAAAGAAAGGCTTCTCTGCATCTTGTGCAACATGCTGCGCCGTGCATGGGATTTTCCTCGTGACCACCGAATGCTCGAGCCCAAGCGGGAGTTGGGAGAAGTATCTTTGTGAAGCAAAGGTGAATTGATTAGGTGAAATCTATTTTTTTGCTTCGTGAGGAAAACTCTGTGTCTTCTGTAAGCTGCAATTACGGTATTCCATGAGAAGGTGTTTCTTTCTTGTGAGCCTGAAACTGGATACTTTTTCAACGTCGACCCATCTTCAACCATCTTGCCATCATCCTCCCTTATCACTTGGAGGATTACTCGCCACCCAATTTGCAACTGCCACTTTAACTCTCCTTGTGACTCACACAACGTGCTCCGATCCTGTTTACACGGCCCATGCGGAAGTATCATGTTGGATAGCCATCGTAATATTTCCACGCTTGGCAAGTTTGATCTGATTTCTCCCATTCACGGAAGTTTGATCATGGTTTACCAAACCAATATTTCCACTTGGTGGTGCTTTCCCTGAGTTCCCCTATTCATACCTCAGCGCGGGATTAACAGCTTGGCCTGCCATCATCAAATTTCCGACCTCGGCATACTAGCTCCAAATCCCTGCGTAACAGCTTGGACACATTAATCCACGGGCCCTGCCTCAGCGTCACTGTGTAAACTTGGCAAGTTCGTTCCTTATCTCCACAATTCCCACCAGGCGGGATCCCCATGATTTTTTCTCCTGCCGAGTTTTCCTTCATCAGATTTGAGGATAACATCAAACTCTCGGTGTAAACATTTCAGCTGTAGCTTGTAAGGTGTGATAATTCCAACAGAAGCCTTTATGCCTGCCAACTTAGTGACTCGTTGAAGATGCTCATATAATTGCAAAGAAAACTGTGCCTCATGAATATTCTGATATGAAACAGTTCCACCTCTATGAGATTCTCCTCTATGAGTTACATCGTAAAACCAAGTAAGGTCTCGATAGAGAATCTTTGTAATAAATTTCCTCAGGTCTCCTGGTAACACTCTCACTGTCACTTAATCGATTTTCATAAAAAATATCTTGAAGGAAAATCCCGAATTTGAAGATGCATTCGATGCTGAACAGATAAAAACATAGTTGGACAACCTGCTTGTTGGAAGTGCTCAAAAGAACTCTTACTATACTGCAACATGCCTGCTGCCTGTGCACTGAATACTCGGCTGAGGAAGGTCTGAACACCATTATAATTCATGCTCTTTTTAAGATGTCGGTTTGACTCAATTTTACATTGGTATTCGATGGTGCTTATACTATCTTCCTGGGTCGATAGAATTCCTTCCATTACGTAATTACAAACCCGAGATTCAATGATGTTGAACCTCCCATATCTGCATAATTTCATATCATCTCGGTCAAACAAGATAATTCTCCCAAGTGGTTGGTCGAGCACTATCTTAATGGATTAAACTTGGCATCATGTTGACTTTGACTCTCCCTGACTTGGCCTTCAGATCTTTTTGCATCGATCTCCACCGAGATCCTTGTAGAGTTCCTTTCATTCGTCAATTTTCAACGAGCTATATTTTGCATTAACAAGACCATCATCGAGCTCTTACAACTGAGAGTCTCTACTGAGATGATTTCGAGATGACTATCAATTTGACACTGGATTCTCTATCAACTCGACCCCAAACTCTTCACTGAGTTGAGATAAACTGGGTGCCTTTCAATGCTAGGTGATCTCTTCATATGCAATTTAGGAATCATTTTTAATTATTGCATCTCGATAATAACCGAAGGTGGGTTCCTAGGACTATTTTTTCATTTTGAACGTGATAGGACCCGTTGTCCAATCTTACCATGTGTGTAAAATTGGATAACGAGGTTCCTAAGCAATAAAACTAGTAATTGACAACTTCCTTTATCCTTTTTCTTTGTCTTCTACACTTTTATTGGCTTTATACATCTTACAGTATTTCCGATATTTGATTATTTTATCTTTCTATGGCCTCGGACACAAGTGCCTAGTTAGGATACTAGCGCTAGGTGCTCTTGTCCTCTTGGGCTCTCCTATCTCTCTTTATTTTTTTCTTATCCTTTTCGACCCCTTTCACTTCTTAATTAACTTTTAGTACTTTGGGTTGGCCTTTCAGTTTTCAATCACAAAATTCAAACAAGGGAATCATCTAAATACATAGTTATGTCTTCAAAATAAAGCACCAAACACTAAGCATTATTTATCATCACTTAATCTTGCATTCCAAAGGCACAAAGAGCATCAAAGGCATCCATCTAGCACTCACATAAGGGACAAGGGTTGCATCACTTCTACATACACAGCGTAGGAGGGTAATTCTAGTCTATTCCATCACACACATTCTATACATCTGGTACATTTTATATCAAGCCCGCTATAACTAAGCAACTTGCACAAGGGCATCCTAGGGTATCATTTCTATACACACACACACACACACACACACACACACACACACACACACACACACACACACACACACACACCATAACTACATGTATTATGAGATGTAATGTAGCATTCGATCGAAGATCACTCTTGGTGTGACCGTGGAGTCAGTCTAACTCCCCATTATGTATTTTTCCTTTTATGTTTGATGTGGTTTGTGGGTATGTGTAGGTAGATAAATTGTTTTCTAGAATAAAGGTGCATTTTCATATCGGACATTGAATCTAGAGTGGTGATAGTAAAAGACAGTGAACATCATTTGGCCCACTGAAAGAACCTGATCTGTAACATCTACCTAGACACTGGTGGCTAGACCCAGGATATCAACATTAAGACACTCTTGTCCTCTCCTAGGTGCTTCCATACTAATAGTTTGAGTCCAAAACCTCTAACAAGCATTGATGACACTGCCCTTGTCCTTAAGTACATTTGAGTTATTCACCTACCCAAATCACTTCATGTTCATTCAAAAATCATCTAAGTCCCTCTATCTCTCATTCTTGCTTAGGGTTTCATATTGTACATGCTTAATTTCTTGCATATTTTTGATATATTTATCATTTATATATCATTAAGTACAAAAGTTTCTCTAAAATATTATTTCATTTAATTTTTATTAAATCAATGTGAGAAAGATGAAAAAGTTGATCAAATACTTATAGAGCATGAGAGATATTAATTGGAGGACCAAATGATGGTACTTGCTCATGGGTGCTGAGTTTTGTCCCATTTATCCCCTTGGTAGAAAGGTATAAGAGGTGCACAAAAGTGAATTTAGAGCAATATCATGACAAGTGGCAAAATTTATTCAGGTGTGCATGAGGATGAAAAAGCTAGGAAAGAACCCAGGAGCTGAAAAAGGTCACATGAAAAACCACAGAGGGGATTGCTCATGGGTAATCATTTTTTCCCCATTTTCCCTTAGGAAAAAGGAACAATAGGGACACAAAAAGGTACTTGGATAGATATAATTAGAAATGGATGAACTTGAGCAGTCCTGAGGAAATGGGGCTAGCCAAATAAGTACCCTGTGGAGCTAGAAAGGGTCGCATGGGGGACCAGAGAAAGAGATTTCTCATTGGAATTAATTTTTTCCCCTCTATCCCCTTGGGATAAATGGACAAGAGGGAAAACATTTACACCATGGAGCAAGGTGTTGACATGTGGCAGTAAAAAATTTGGCCAAGTATGGAGCCTACACACTCTTCACAAGTGAGAACTTGAAATCTTCACTCCTGGAGCTTGGAATGGTCTTTTGAGATGAAATATTATATGAATGTGACTAAAATAGACCTTATAAGATAAATGAAACATATATTAGGTCTTTATTCTTCCTAAAATGCCAAAAATGACCCCTTTTCTGATCAGGATAGTGAGGTGCACTTGGAAAAGTTGAACTGACTTGAGAAACGATTAGGTATTGGAAAAAATTTGGTTCTCCACCATGTAGATAATTGATTCAAATTTCAATTTTATATTTTTCATTATAACTCCTTATGGAGCTCCTGGAATAATTCAGAAAAGTTTATGTTCATAATTTTATTGTTCATTCCTTACACTGAAAACCCGATTTTGCATGGATTGTCCCTAAACTAGCAAAACTTCCCTAAATCTCCCTAAATTACTTCCAACACATTAAATTCTCTCCAATACCACCTCCTTATATTTATTATCTTTTGGAACCTTCCTAAAAGATGCACACATGCCTTGAAATGGCCAAAATTAGACTTTCTAAGCTTATCGGAGAGCTAGTCTTCTGTCGTACTTTTTGAATGGAATAATTGAAATTATCACATAACTTTGAGAAATTTTACATGCTTACTTATTACATTAGGATAACCTACAAGGTCAATATTATCATGACATGGAATACATACTTACCAGGAGAGGGATTCAGGCAGATTTTGAAGCAAGTTTTGACATTATGGCTTGGTTCTCATGGTTCAAATTTTGAATTTTGGGGCTATTCAATTTACATGAAAAAAATGTGTTACTAGAATCATAATATGTCTCAAAATCCATCACCAATTTTGGATTATAAAAATATAATTCAACATCCAAAGTAGGAGAAGTATCATCATTTTCATACCTTAGACTACTCTTGATAAAGAGCTCACCTTTTGGAAATTCAAAGGGTGGTGCATGTTCCTCCATGGTTTGTTTCCTTATAGTTTCTTGCAACTATGATTTCTCTCCTTTCTCATGCTGCACTAACACAATTTCTTCCTTGACCTTTGGAGGCTCTATTATATGTAAATCTTTTTTTTTTGTTCTTTATCTGACAACACTTCTCCATGTCCTTTACCTAAACAATTGTGGTTTGGCTCCCAAGGTTCTTTTTTTCCCTATTTTTGAGATTAATTGTGTAAGTTAGATATAATTTATGTTGTTAAGTATGGTAACAAATTTTTGTCACATTGATCAACAACACTTTTATCCAGTGCACTCACAACTGGTGATATTTTCTTCTCAAAACCAACCATTAGTGTGGATACAATTGTTGTGAAGTATCATCACTCTCATTCAATACCAAAGTCATAATGGTATCCATTTAGGCTATTACATTTTTGGTATGATTTTTATGGGTATCAATAAAGAAATATTCAAACATTTAGAGAATAAGATCATCACATTCTAATCTAACACTAGAACACAAGATTTGGTTTTTTCATAGTTTCTAGGATAGTGACCCTCCTAGCAAAAGAAGGACTTTTAATTTTTTCCAAACCCTCGAAACCTTCCACTAATAGCTGAAATACCTCTCTTGGTGTGTTGTTGTTGTATGGTTGTTTAGGAGCTATTATTCTTGTAATTTCACTAATACAAGTGATAATTATAAGTCTTACATCTAGATCTAAGTGTCTTAGAAGCTTGGGCCCAACCAAATGAATCACCAATGGATTCATTTCCCAAAAAATAGACTTAGAATCTGATTTTATTGACATGGAAAAGTAGTTTGCCACTTCCTCCAAAATATTGAGAAGAATATTTTTTGAATAAGGTGGATTCTCAAGTTCTTTCTCTGACCTTAAAAGCTTTATTCTCAATTCATATTTACTCATTAAATCCATGATTCAAAGACTATGCATCAAATAGTATCTACAAAAAAATTCATTCTTCCCATAGTTGGCAAGATCATCAACTTGATACCACTATAATGTCCTCTTAGGGAATAAATTAAATAAATCTAGATTTCCCAGGGAACCCTTATAAAAAGACAGTTGTTTCATTTTTTATTTACAAACATTATCAAAAAATTACAATAATCTAAAATTTCACTTTATTTATCAAAATACCAACAACCCTCAATACCTAGAAGGCTTAAAACATCTAGGAGACCTCTAAAGTAACATCAACATGGAAGAAAATAATTTTTCTAACAAAGATATGAATTTATCTTAATTTATTTCAGACCTGGAAATAGTTGAAACTTAAAAATTTCATATCTCTTGGAATAATTAGAGTGACAATTCAAAGGATAAATTAAAATGATCACAAAATAGCATTTATTAATTAAAGCAAGCATTAGATTTTTCCACCCACTGGAAGATCCCCAAAACAATATCCCATAATATCCAAATGTGTAGATCAAACTGGAAATGGATGTGAAAGCCATGAAAATGGTTGCCAAATATAGCCCAAAACTTTCACAAGTGAATCTCGGTTGATTTTTGGCTGACCTAACACAAAAAAAACCCCAAAAATCAAACCTACTAATGATGCCCTAGTTGTAATAAATCTAAAAACAACCCCAAAATGTGTCCTATATCTAAAAAATAACCTTCCAAAAACTTAAATTCTGAACTGTAGCACAATAGTGAATCTTGAGTGGATCCACCTCACAAATTTTAGAATTTTTTGTTCCCCAACCTTCAAACCTTGGAGGTTTTCGTCCCCAAAGCTCCTTCTTAAGGTTTTCATCCTTAGAATATTTGATGCAAGAAAATAGCTTAACATGTAATGATAGAAAATAGATTGGCAAAAGATGATCTCAAATGAATACTCAAACCTCCTTTTATAACCTTTCCTTTTTCCAAGTTGGGTGCTCCATGTGGGACTAAAAGTGATTTTTAATTTATAAAGTGACTTCCTTATTTCTATTTTATCTTTATGAATACACTTTATCATAAAGTCACTTTAATAATAGAAAGTCCCCCTTCTAATTAATCGTTATGACTTAAAGTTTTTTTTTCTATAAATATTACAAGTCTTAATAAAGCAACTTAAAAATATAATGATAAACTACTTCCCTTGCATTTCCCTTTAGTCCCCAAGAAATCATCTAGGGCAGAAAGGGTCTCATGATAAACTCGTGTTAAAGAGGGGACATTACATAACCTGGGGGCATCATTTGGCTTCCCAAAAAGATATCCTTATGAGCCAAATCAACTGTGTAGGAGAGGAAGTTGTAAACAAATATCACTTTCTTCTTCAGTTCTTCAAACTAGGAGCTATAAGATAATGAGAGCCCTTCGAGAATCTATATCCAAATTGGGAATCACGCACCCTATAGAAATTCTATCATAGCAGTAATTAATTACCCTCTCCACAAAATTGGCCACCACATTAAAGTGCCTCTCTAGCTTCACATATGCTTCACTAGCCACGAAACCATCTAATGAAAATCCCAAACCAAAAAAAGATACCATGTGATTAAATTTCCAATTTTTCCACCACAAAAATTATCCTAATCTAATGACTGAGACGTATGAAGTGGGAGGAAATGACAACCACCGCTTGCTTATCGGGGTTAATAAATTATCCAAAAGTTTGAGATGATTTGATTTTCCCGAGGATGGCGAAAGCCCAATATGCCTAGCATTGAGAATTGTTTTAATGGCATTTAAGGAAGGCTCAGATTGTATGAAGAAGATCATGTGCAATTGCTTTTAGTCATTATCGTGTAGAAATCCATCAATTTTTTGGCTCCCATTAAGTGAAAGAAAGGAATTTGGGGATCTTTAATTGTGAACTGTCAGCAGAGATAATAGAGGATGGGAGAAGTATGACATGAAAATATTATGGAAGAGATGAGGTGGTGAGGGATCCTTATGCAATGAGAGACTCGTGTGAGGATTAATTACCGGCATCCTTACAGAAGATAAAATCATTATGTGGATATTGAAAGCTAATCCATGTCAAAGAATGATGGGATTAGACATGAATTAAACCATCATTGTCCACTTAGAGGTTTGTATGTGTGCATGGAAAATCATGTAATAAACTGTTCCATAAACCATGTTAAGGTTCATTGTGATTATGAATCACTTCCTTCATGGTTTATGAGGACCCATAAATCACAAGGAAATCTACCACCTTATTAGCCACCTGATAGTAGTGTTTAATATTATATTCACATAAATTGGAGAGAATGTGTCGGGCGTGGCTAAGAATGTTGTCAATTCTTTAAGTCTTGTACTTTCCAGAAAATGGTATTGTAACACAAACTCCATTTTACAAATTGTACCTTTTATCTACACATTATCACTAAAAACAATCCACTTATTGAACATGGGTCATTATGGTAGTAAATGTTCCATCTTCACTTATTGAACCTAGGTAACTATGGTCATACATGACATGTCTTCACTATACCACATACTTGCTAAATATGATAGATGTAACTCTTTGTACATCTATCATAAAATATGAAAAATACAGGCTAAAACCTTTAAAAATCTAAAACAAGTGTAAAAAATCATGACAAAAATGAAAATATGAAAGTGTGGCAGTATATTTTGGTCATCCAAAACCATAATAACATGGGTCTATAAAAAACCAATAAAAATAAGAAAATGGGTGGAACAGAGAAAACCATGGAAGAGAGAGAAAATAATAGGAAATTAGAAGGGAATAGGAGTAGATAAAGAATAGAAAAATGAAAAACATTAATAGATTTAAGTGTGTTTAAAGTTTAAAAAATATAAGGATCATGTCAAAATTCAAACAAAAGGAAACAAGACCAAAAACAACCTCATCTAGGCTAATAATTGACAAACACATAAATACACTAGTTCACCATGGAAAATAACTAGTCGCATATAAAAACTATGAGTCCACATAATGCCTTATTTTAATGTGTGTTTGTGTATAAATATATAAAATTAAAATTTTAAGTGGATATATGACGACCACCTTGATCATCTAAAATGTTGTCGAGAGCTCTCAAATTTTTATAATAATAATAATGAGTGAGAAAAAGGAGAGATGGGTCACATGACCTTTATAGTTGAGAATTGAGAAGATGTTGGAGTTAACATCCAAACTTATATAACTAGGATAGATAAACATATGTCCCTGAAAGCATAATAAAACATACATGTAAGTAATTAATTATCTATATAAACCCATGATAAATGAATTATTAAAGAATAAGAAAAGAGAATATGATCGGATATGTCTTATTGTTTTGAGAATATGAAGATGACCCTATGAAATCTAAGCTGTTGGAATATGTATTATATATATATATATATATAGGTCTTATGACAATACCAAGTGGAATATGTTATTTGTGTGTCTTTTTCATGTAAAAGAACCATAGAATTGCTTCCATGTGATGAAACAAAGAAGTGTCTTAGAGACCTACGAGATAAAATAAGTCAAATATATGTCACCTTTTGAGGTGTGAGATGAACTTGTTAATCACATATTGAAAAATGAAGTGATTACCTTTATCATGTGAAGAAAAATAAAATTGCTTATGTATAACCTAGTAAGATATCATTGTGAAAGCACATATGCAATAAGAAAGTGGTTTCCCTATGTAGTCTTATGATATTATACTCCATATGGGAAAATGTATATACCTACAATCTGGTACATTGCATATGGCCTCAACAAGATTTGTACCTAGGTCCTGGTATTTTATGACTCAAACAACTAGTACACATTAGGATCTATTTGGCATATAGTTCACCCTTTTATTTGATCCTATACCATTTTGACACCACCAATTACGCTTAAAACCTCATTTTTTACTTCATAATTCACTTATGTAACCCTCTACAACTTCATGGAATCATACCCTTCTATTATTAAGCTTTTTAACTTGAGCCATCTGAAGTGACATAGGGATAACAATGGTTGCACTCACTAGTGACCCGAGAAACTAGCAGAACCGATAGTAACCTTATCTCGTAGAATGGTCATTTTAATCATTTAGGGAATATATATATATATATATATATATAGAGAGAGAGAGAGAGAGAGAGAGAGAGAGAGAGAGAGAGAGAGAGAGAGAGAGAGAGAGAGAGAGAGAGAGAGAGAGAGAGAGAGAGAGAGAGAGAGAGAGAGAGAGAGAGTTTAGATAGACATTAATTTTGGTTCCACCATAAATCAAATAGCCTATATCTCTTTTGAATAATAATACACATGTCTCTTAATACAACATGCATCAATCATCGTACAAATATTTTTTCTTACCTAAGATTTTTCAAGAGATTAGTCTAAAATATATCACACAAATTAAACATGTGTACCACATAGAGATGCCTTTCATAATTCTTTAGAAGCTTTAAGTTAAGTTCTTAAATTTCATTCCAAGAGCACTTATGGACTTTTGAGTCCATTATATGTGCACTTTATGCCTTGACTTGGTTCCAAAATCTCATTATGAGTGTGCACACCATGCAAAAATTCTAATAATCTTACACTTCATACATTTCTTATTCTTATACACTTTATGTGATAAATATTGATGGTGGAATTCAATTTTATTGATAAATTGAAAACCTTATGAAAAATTCTTGAACTTTAGGGAAAATAGTTTTAAATTACATTTATTATTTTATTTAATGTCATTATTTTTTAATATTACGTAAATTGATTTAAATCCTGACCTTTATTTTTATTTTTGTATCTTATGTAATTATTTAATAGATTTCTTAGCCAAATTCAGGAAAATCATGAAATGGCTAAAAAAATTGGTTGTAGTTGGAAATGTACATAATATGCTCCTTCCATCCACCTACCCACATTCCTCTATATCACCTCTTTCCACCCATCCAAGTGTCATGTAGTGCCCTTCTTTTTGTGCATGGTCGGTAGATCGTTCTAAGTTTGTTAGGTTATAGATAAGTTTGTTTCACAATCTTTCGTGCAAAGTAATCGATCGATAGTCGTAATGACTTTTCTTCGCCACGTGCATAGTGCTCGGGTGGGTGTGTCCTTGAGAGTAGTATATGAAGCCCCATCGTATGGATACTCACAAACATATATGTGACAACCTTTTTTAATCTTGTCACAACTTATTTATGCAGTGTGTAACAAATGTCAAGTGACGATTTTGAAGATTATAACAATAATGGTTATAATTGTGGCCAATGTTTGAGTTTTGGTTTATGGTATCGAATATCAACCAAGTGTTACGGGAAACAAATAAGGTGTAGATAACATTTAAATTAAACAATCAGAATCATAATAATAAAATAAAAAAATTAATGTCTAAACTAATAACAATTTTAAATAGACTAATAAAATAGAACAAAATGAAATGAAAATAAATAAAAGATGTTTTATATAAAATGTATTGATTCGATGAAGTAGTTTAAATTAAATAAATATTAAAACAAGAATTATATATATGTAAATATAATTAAAAATATAAATACATTAAACAGAGGAGATAGAGTGAAGTTTGTAGAAGAATTATGATGATTGGTGTAAATTAATGGAGGTGTGTGGGTGAAGGCGGGTGTGGCAAGGCATGTGTGCCCTCACCAAGATTTATTCCAATTCCCAACACAACAAACATGCTTGCATTTCAATCGGTTCACCTTTTTCATAATCCTCCCTTCTTGAGCTAAAATGGAAGTTTTTTTAACAGTTTTGAAACTTGTTAGGAACTCTTCCCTATTGTGAGTTTAGATTGGCAATGGATGGAATTGGATTGTTTGTCTACATGTGGCAAAGAGAGGTACAACATCATAGGAAAGTAATGATTACATGGTATGCACAAAATGAGTGTTGAATTGGCCTTTGGATTTTTGGCTCCCATTGGACCTTTTCATATTTTCTAGCATCTCATAGCCTATGAGAAAATAATATCATTTAAGGAGGTTTGTGGAGAGGTCTCATGTCCTATTAGATCTGTATGGAAAATGTGGAAGCATTGACTGGGCACATGAACTATTTTGTAAATTCATTTGACAGATTTCAAATCCAAAGTCCACAAATATTTGCTAGCTTCCTCCGAGCTTTGTGTAAAAACGTCTATTGTTTGTCAAAATGCCTCTAAAACATATGGTCATGCAGTAAACAATGATTTCAAGATGTGCACAAAATGGAATTGTTGGAAATGCCTTAGAAAGTCTTAAACAAATGCAATTGACAAGTTTAAATCTTGACCCCATAGTCGTGCGAAAAACCCCTTGTTAGATGTTTTAGTCATAAGTACGATGGTAAACATGGATGAAAATATGGAAGCACAAGGGCCTAATTTGTTTTTTAAAATGGCTCAAGGGAATTTTCCTTAGATGTTTGGTTTCATGGATGGTGTAGACAAAAAAATTATGCACTTTAAACATAATTTAGCCCATTCTTATACTACTATTTAGAAGGTTTTCAAGTGGTTAAAGTACTAATTAATCCCACCTTTTGGCCATCTTTATTTTTTATTTTATTTTGTACTTCTTGATTATTTTCCAGCACATAACCACCCATTTCACAACTGCCCCATCCTTCTAGCTCAAATTCGAGGTGCCCCAGCCTATACTTAGGGTGCCCAAGACACCCTGAGACTATGCACATCCTTTTCCTTCTTCCTTTTGTGGATTTTCTATTCATTTGTTGTCTTTATCTTTTTCTCAGTCAATCTTTTCAGGATTAATTATGAAATTAAACTTGAGAGCCCTATAAATATAAATATTATAAGACCATAATGAGGGTCCTAGCATCACATATTACTATCACTCCATCTAGAGCTGCATCCATTACATCACTTGCATCCATTAGTGTCATGCATCAAGGATAGGATATTTACATCACACACACTGCATAGGGGAGGGATTCTATTCTATTCCATGCACACATTCTACTTACATTTTCTATAGTTACTATTGCTCGCTACTTCACAAAGTGTGACTGACACGAGAGAACCTAGGGCACAACATGCACACACACACACACACACACACACACACACACACACACACACACACACACACACACACACACACACACAGAGAGAGAGAGAGAGATCTTCATCAATTTATATCATCACATATTATTTTATCCTATTCTACATCATTTTATTACATCACCATTTATCCTACTCATCACTTAGTGGTATACGCTTTAGGCTAAATCACCACCTCATTCTTATTCATCACGTGGTCTATGTTTAGTGCTAAATCACCACCTTAAAGGTATCCACCGTATACTCAAATATACTTCATACACCCTCTTCACCCATCTCGCAGTGACATACGCTATAGGATAAATCATCACCTTCTTCTTCTTCTATCATGTAGAGATATACACTTAGGGATAAATCATCACTCATTCCACAAGTCATGATATATGCTTTAGCTATAAAGCTCACGTACATCCTTTTTACATCTCACACATCAAAACCACTTACTACCGCTCATCCCATAGTGATATACACTTAGGGATAAATCATCACTCATCTATTCAAAAAATTTGTGGTATATGCTTATGCTATAGGGTCCACACACATATTCTCCCCATGTCACATTTCATCACCATTACATATACACACTCATCGCAGTGCGCTAGACACAACCAATACTACTCAACCATTTTCCGATGACATAGTCTCATTGTGATTCATTTTTACTACTAAGGGGGTAAACAAAATGAACCTCATTCCATATACTTCTATACACTCGTGGGGCATGTTGCTCCTATCATTCCATTTTGCATTCCATCTACCCATAGCATACTGCATTGTCTTGGGAGCATTTACTTTTTCTTACTAGTGCTTTTCATGTTTACTTTACTACACATGTTAGCTTGATTTATTATATTTAATTATCATACACATGTGTGTGTTTATGTTTTTCTTAGTGTGAACGTAGACACAAGACTCTACACGCGACATAGATGCTCTTCTACCCTTACTATCTTGGTTGAACGTGCGAACATCCACATTCGACTCATACCGGTGTTATTGTTTCATTTTTACTTAGCATCTTATATTACTTGTTCATACAATTTTTGACATATCGATTATCACTCTAACATGCTTACGATTTGTTCCACATGCAGCACTTGTTTTGCAGGATTACATGTTTCCATGACTACTTTTTTATTTCTACTTGTCTACTTTGTTTTCCATTATATGTGGGCTTTACCCTTTGCTTATGTGCACACTTGTCTCTCTTGCTTGTGGCCATGATGGCCTTGATTGTCTTGCGATAGCATGAGTGATGTCCCTTGTTAGTAGCCTTCTTTATGTGGTCATCTTGTTCTTTCTTGCATGTTTACACTATTGCTTGGTAGTTTTTCTACATTGTTTGCATTTTTACACTGATTACATGCATGTGCTTGTGGACTAACACTTTTTTGGCTAGCCATCCCATTTTGTGCACACCTTGGTATCTACCAAGTGCTTTCCCTTTCCCCCCTACAAGGCTGAGTTGGTTATAGGTCAGAGTGTGGTTGGTCCTCTTTGGGGCCACATTCTCCTTTTCGAGTTATCGTGTGCGCCCCCAAAGAGGGGGCACATTCTCCTTTTAGGTTATCGTGTGCACCCCAAAGAGGGGGCATCATTGTGGGTTTTCTACTAACACAATGTATTTACACCGATTCAAACACAACGAGTGAGTTCAGACCAGTCTACAAACTCCATACACAGCCAACCATAACAGGACATGGTGTCCTTTGGCAATACTCTAGAGTAGTTACAGGCTTGGGGGTTACAATGGGTGTACCTCTCTGCACTTCTTCATCCAATGGCGTCAAATCATCCAAAAACCAACACGATATAGAGATATCTTCAAAAATAATTAGCGAAGTGGTTAAAGTTAGAGGACACAAAGCATTTCCTCCCTACACTTCTTCAGCCAAGGTGGCGTGAGATCACCCAAAAAACTCGTGATAGTACATGATATCCTTCTACACCCTTCTTCTTGACATGGATCAGGTGCACATGTTCCATTTACACTTTTTCTAGTGTATTTTACATTTGCATACTTTACATTTACATATTTTACACAGCATTTTTACATACATATATATTTGACTACTTGATCATTTTCTCCTTGCAGGTCCATTATATGAGAAACAAGCATTCAAATTAGGGGCAACAACAACAACACCAACACCGACAACAAAAATACATGGATACAGGCATTTCCTTTACTAACCATGTAGGTAGTACACCACAGACGTCAACTACACATGCCTTCCACCCTAGGTTCACTCTCATCACTTTTTATGTGCATTTTTCATCTTTAGAATCCACGCTCCTCTATCTTTTTTTTTTTTTTTTTTCATTTCACGCTTGAGTCTAGTCCATCGGCACGTCTTCTTCTACACTCTACATGGATATTAGGTACGCATTTCTATCTATGTTATGTTCTTGAGCTTTCGCTCACCAACATAAAGTGGGGGAAATGTAGACACAAAATTATGCACTTTACACATAATTTAGCCTGGTCTTATACTATTATTTAGAAGGTTCTCAAGTGGTTAAAGTACTAATTAATCCCACCTTTTGGCCATCTTTATTTTACATTTTATTTCGTACTTCCAGTATTTTCCAACACATACCCACCCATTTTGTAATTGCCCCATCATTCTAGCCCAAATTTAGGGTGCCCCAACTTGTCTTTGTGGCACTGGTCCCACTCATCGTACGCCGGTCTATGCATATCCTTTTCCCGCTTCCTTTTGGGGATTTTCTAGTTGTTTGTTGTCTTTATCTTTTTCTCAATCAGCCTTATCAAGATTAATTATGAAATTAAACTTGAGATCCCTATAAATATAAAGCTTATAAGACCATAATGATGGTCTTAGTGTCACATGTTAATATCACTCCATCTAGATTTGTATCCATTACATCACTTACATCCATTAGTGTCATGCATCAAGGCTAGGAGATTTCCATCACACACACTGCATAGAGGGGATTTTATTCTATTCCATGCACACATTCTACTTACATTTTCTATAGTTATTATTTCTTGTTACTTAAAAAGTGTGGTGACATGAGAGCACCTAGGGCGCGACATGTACACTCACACAAGAACTAAATCTGTGTCTAAAATGTAGTGCAACGCAACGGTGATAAGACCACTAGTTTGGCACTAAGGTCGATCGACCTATTCATTTGCATATTTTATTTTTCTAGGGTTTGATATTTATATTTACATTGTAGGTCATTTTTAGTTCATCCAACAGATCTAGTGCGACAAAGAGGAAGGGTTTTAGATCAAGTTGTGACATTATCGAAACTTAAGTTTTGAGCATTTACAATGTTTAAAGTACCCAGATTGCAGACCATGGTGCCCCTAGGTGCCCTAGTACATTCTTAGGCACCTTAGAAATCTCATCTTTACCAAATCTACCCTTTGTAGGGTCCCTAAGTGTTCATCTGTATTTCCATATTTTCTTATCAAACCTGCGACACTACGACCATATATAGCAATCAACTAAGTTATGTATTTCCCTTCTCTCTTGCATACTTAGGGTTTTATTTCACTTAGAATAATTAATTACAATTATTCCATACTATTTTAGTTCATTTATACAACATTTTAGTCCTCCTAATTAGATTAGCATTAATACCCTAATAACCCTATTTAGGTCACTTAGGCCCCATTTTTGTTAATCACATGGATGGGTTATTTTGGGGTGTTATTAAGAAACTAGCATGACCCCTACACATGGAGGATTAATTGTTGATAAAAATAGGAATGTGGTATCATGGAGAATGATGGTTTGGGGTAACTAGTGTTCTTGAATATTCTTTAAGGAGCTCAAAGAAACTCCTCATCCGGATGGTTACTATGGTTGCGTGAAATGCACAAAATGATGTTTATTATGTTTGTGATTTTTTCATTCTTAGTTGTGTAGTTAACTATCTTAAGGAAAATCTAAAATTTTCCATTAATGTACTATGAGTGTGTTTCTTGGTCCTTGAGGAGCACATGTGCATGGAGTCACTTTGGCTACAACAATGCTCATGAATTATTTGATCAAAATCCTCTTTTATTGCATTGTTTCACGGATCGTAAATGTGGACCACTTGGAGCCAATGCGCCCAAGTTCGAGTACCTACATGCATGGTTTTCTCACCTTGAACTTGCATAATTTTTGTATTGTTAGTTTTATTTTTGCTATGAAATTGTATTTTTAATAAAAAAATAAGGACAAGTTTATGGCCTAATCAAACAATTCGTAGTTTCCAATGACAAAAAAGGGATTTTTCCTATGCAACCTAATTGAATGTTTTGACCATCAACCATACTCACAAACCACAACCTAATACATTGTAAAACCAATATATCAAAACTATATATCCATGTCTTCTTGAATTAACAAGATTGAGTCTACTCTTCAGCTAAAAAACTCCTTTTTGTTTACCTTACAAAGCTAATAAAACGTGATTTTCAAGTGATTCGCAAAACACCTCTTTGAACCCCAAAACGGGAAATTCGAGTTGTGACTATGTTCCATGTCATGTGGAGTATTGTATCAAACCTTATAACACCCTCGAATGAATATTTTTGTACTTTTCATCACCCCTCTAGGAGCCCTGTTAACCTTTTTGTGACATTCGAAAGTTGCTTTGAAAAATCAAAAGTTGGGTTTGATTTTTGCTTGTTGTTTTGGCCCTAGGCGAAGAAATGGATATTGGCCTTTGTATTCCTCTAGTAATTATACATGAAAATTTATTACAACCATTATATATGAGAAAAACCTATAGCCTGTTAGTTTTATAAGGGGGTTTTGTAGGCCTGCAGATCGTTGGGTGATCGGGTCAAACTAGTAAGATTACGACTGTTGGTTCTAGAAAAGTGGTCGTCATTCATACCATGTTCGTCAATTATAAGTTCTATCAACTCCAATAAATTCCCTGTATATGGGAGAGTTCATAATATTTTTCTCATGATGCATTCAACCATTAGAAATCAAATTTTTTTAACATAGTTTCTTATCCCCTAGGTTAAAATTGGACGTTTTTGCAAACTTGTAGAAATGCAAAAGAATGTCGTGGGGCCCTCTTAGGTCAAATAACTAACAAGAAAACTTGTAGAAACTTATAGATGATTGTATGGAACTCTCTTTGTGGCTTGTTTTGAGAAATTTAGTTGTCAAATGGTGTTTCTCTCTCTCTCCTCTCTCTTCTCTCTCTCTCTCTCTCCCCCTCTAGTTAGGAAATGAAATGATATGAATTGAATTGATTGTATCTATAACTCTCTCTAGTTGTGTGATAATTATTATAATCATGTGAATGGAAAACTATGAAAACATGAATTATGCTATATTTTGGGTAGATGTCATGCCAACAGTTTGTGTTGACCATGTGTTGGTTATAGGTACCAAGATAAGGACAAAGTGAAGTGTTGTTAGTGTTTGCATAATAACATGTGATTTTGAAAACATTGTATTTGTATATGATATATCAGCACTATTTCTATGAATAGAATTTCCTTTCTTTGTTTTTCGTGATTAATACGTCATTGTTTATTTTATTATTGGTAAATAGTTTTGAAGGGACTATACCCTATTACAAGTAGGGCTCAATAGCCAAATAGAACAGGAAAGGAACAAAAAAAGGATCAAAATCTAGATAAAGCATTAGGCTCAACAAGAACCAAAAAGTAGCTACTAGTAAAGAGTGAAACAAGCAAAAACTGCATTAAAGTAGTAAGAAAATAGCAAAGAAACCGAAACATAGCAACATCTAAAATGAAGTCCGAAAGTCCAAGGGGAATTATTTATTGGATGCCATTTCAATCCTTGATTTAATTATCTACAACGAAGTGAACAATTCCAGAGTAGTAGTGTGCATGGGATCATTCGCGTTCAACTTCAAAAATCCGGCTTTTTCCTTGTCGGTCCCCCAAATAGCTTCAGGGACCCCGCTTAACATGGAAATGATTCTTACTTGTTGCTCCAAAACTCACTAATGGTGTTGAAAATGGCCATATTATGGTCATGTATATCCTTAGCTCTCCCAAACTTGTTGTCCATAGAGTTCAACTTTTTGTAAATGTCATCAATCTAATCATTCCTAGTATACGCCGTCATTAGCCTTTCTTTTTCCCTTCTACTTGGTAACGTGTGCCAATCCTTGTTTAAATTATTCATCTCATTTTCCAAAAATTCCAACCTGAGAGGAGTATTATCCCTCTCCTACTAAGGTCCTATCCTACCCAAAGCATTGCTAATGTGCAACAAATTTTGCCCAACCTCCATTTCTTAGTTACTTTCGAGAACACGAGGTGAGTGAGAATTGACTATTTTAGAAGGTTTAGGGTTCTTAGTCTTAGGATCTTTGGTCTTAGAAGAAGTGTTTAGGATGGTATGGGGAGCGGTGAGGGTCGGGATGAGTGTTTGATAGGAGAAGGAGGGATGTTGGGGAACTTGGAAAGATAGAGTTTATGAAGGAGGAAAATGAGCCCTTGGTGAAGAGGGATGGCTCGAGAGTGTTTCGGAAATCTAGAATGAAGCACTCAAGGTAATTCAAAAGGTAATGCGGGAAACAGACCCACAAAGTGTCTCCTAAAATGGTTGAGAAAGACCAGGTGTTTGGTAGGAACTATAATATAGCGCCCTTCAAGAGAAATGAACATAACCATCATTTTAGCAACATCATCGAATGGTTTGGGGATGGAGCTTACCCTAATGCTGCAGCCACAAAGAATATCTCATCACCATCGTCAGAAAACTTCTTAGCCTTGGCAGTCTTATCAACCCTTTTACTGAAGAAACAAAATCCATATAAATCGAGACTAGTCACCTCTGCTATCATTTCTTCATTGATCGACGCGATGAACCCCATACTCAACCTTTCTATCCTTCCAATCCATGGAAAAATAAACTGAAATGTTTTGGTCATGCCCCTAAATTCGTTCGATGAAGTTGGAAATTCCCCCTTTTTAAGGAGGTTCCAAAGCTCCACGTTGTCCTTCTAGGAAGGATCACGGCTATGTTCCAATTGACATGGGGCACCTCCCATCTTCTTCTCCCTATAATTTTTGTAACTTATTTGCTTTGAAACCACCATTAGGAGCATCTTTTTTCTTATGCCTATCCCATTTTTTAAAACCCAACCACCTGTTTGAAAATCATGCGATCTTTTATGGCCATAGTTAGGATTATTTCTCCCACATGTGTGATCTTTCGCATACACTGAAGCTCATGCCATCTCATTATAGCTCCTACACCATGTGTGATTGCCCATGTTTATCTGCATTAATGCTATTTTGAACCTCCTTGGGGATGTAATTCTCATTATCCCAAATGATGAAAGTATTATTAATGTCATAGTTGGCCAAGGTATCCGCTACCTTGTTACCCTCCCTATAAGTATGCCCAATTTTGATATTTTTGAAAGTGTGACAAATATTAATGGATTCCATAATGAAATCTTTAATAGTCCAACTAGGAGGAGAAATCTGATTAAGACGATTAATAATGTTTAATGAATCCCCTTCCAAAATGAGGTTTTGTATGTTATAGTCCTTAGCAATCCTAAGCCCCTAGAGAGAAGCTAAGGCTTATGCATAATGATTAGTCTACGAATACTCATTGCACGCCAACATAAGAGCAACTAAGAAGCCTTTATGATCACGAATAACCCCCCCCCCGTAGTAACCCCTAGGTTTCCCTTGGAGACTCCATCAAAGTTCAATTTATGCCGGTTGATAGAAGGAGGGTTCCAATGAATTGAAGACCAATCAATGTTTGTAGTTCTTCTATTTAGCACGTGTAACCCTAATCTTCCAGTTGGAAAGAATATATTCTTCATCTTCAGGATATTTCTTATTCTTGGGAGGTTTGAATCTCTCTATATTTTCTTTAATAGCATTAGCAATCTTAACAAATTTGTTCTTACAATGATGTTTACTGTTTCTGAATATGATGTCATTTCTATCTTTCCATATCCTCCAGATAATATGGGGCATGACCAATTTCCAAAGTCTTCTAACAACACAGTGTTTAAAAGGAGGATCCCATTGGGTCCAAAAGTGGAGGAAATCCTTTGGCACTATCCAATAAACTTTGAACCTAGAGAAATCATAACTCCAAATCATTGAAGCATACTCATAGTGCATAAAAATATTCTTAATGTCCTCAGACTCTTTTTTACAAAGGTAACATCTATTTGGCATTATAAACCCTCTCTTCATCAAGTTGTCATTTGTGAGAATTCTACCTCTGAGGACCAGCCAAAAGAAAAAAATGATTTTAGGGGTTAATTCAGTCATCCAAATCTTGCTTCAATTAAACTCACTCTGGATGTTTTCAAAGTAAGAGTTATAACCAGATTTGACGGTGTAGTCTCCATCTCTAGAGTTGTTCTAGACAATTTCATCCTTAGCTTCCATTTGGTTCAAGGGTATGAGGTCAAATTGTTTTGATAGAGAGGATATCATGTAATTCATATAATTCCTATCCACCAAAATTTGTTTCCATTTCTTCCTATTTCCTTTCATTTCCATGTATTATTTGAATTTAGTACCATAATTTTTCTCAAGGCTATCTTTAACTGCACCAAATCTATCATTTAGGCTGAAATTAGACCAGTTATCCCCCCAAAAATTGATGTCCCTTCCATTTCCCACTTTCCATTTACTGACCTTTTTGATGAAGTTCTGACTTGTACCAAATTATTCCAAAAATGGATCCATAGGGAAGGTGTTCATCATGAAGGAAAGAGGTAACTATTTTTTGGGCTAGGTACTTAGCCTTAATTAAATCAATCCAAGGTTGTTCCTCCGAGAGCATTCTCCAACCCATTTTTGCAATTAAGGCCACATTCATTTTTCTAATATCCTTTATGCCAAGCCCACCAATTCTTTTAGGAGTACAAACTTGATCCCAAGCCATCAAGTGATATTTGATTTTTTCTCCAATCCCTGCCATAAGAAGTGCTTACAGAATCCTTTCAATTTTATCTCGAAGGCGAAGGAATATTATAAAGAGACATAATATATATAGGAATATTTTGAAGAGTGCTTTTAATAAGAAAACATTTCCCAAAGACCTTTGAAAAGTGTGGCCCCTTTCCAGCCGGCCATTTTCTTTTGGAATCTTTCCAAAAGATCATTCCAGACTTTGGTTGAAACTTTTTTAGTACCAAGAGGGAGACCCAGATAAGTAGTGGGTAAGGAATTGATTTTACACCCCATGATTTTAGCAATTCTTTTTTTTCTATCCATAGGAGTGTTAAAGAAGAAAATGGAACTCTTATCAAAGTTTATCTCTTGCCCAGAAGCAGCCTCATATAGTTTTAGAATAGACTTAATAGCCTTAGCTTCAAGGATAGAGGCCATCAACAGAGAATTGTGTCATCCGCAAATTGCTGGTGTGAAGTTGTTTGGTTTGTAGAAGTAGGCTTAGTTCCTTTAAGAAGTCCTTCTTTAACTACTTTGGCAATGGATCTGTTGAGACTATCTCGCCATTAGAATGAAGAGAAAAGGGGATATAGGGTCCCCCTGTCTTAAACCCCTACTGCTAGCAGCAAAGAAACCCACCGGCTCACCATTAACCACCACAGAGAATCTAGCGGTAGAAATACAGGCCTTAATAATTCTTCTAAATTTATTATGAAACCAAATTTAGCCAAAACATTGTCAAGAAAATACCAAGAGACTTTGTCAAAAGCTTTATTCATATCAAGTTTCATGACCATGCTTGCTTTTTTATTATTATCCATAGAATGAATGATCTCATGCACCATGATCACCCCATCTTGAATTATCCTTCCTTTTATGAACCCACTCTGTTACTTTGAAATTAAATCATTCAAAATGAACTGAAGTCTAGTAGCAATAATCTTAGTAAAGATTCATATTTATGTCTCCCTCTTTTAGCCAGATTGCCCTATATTTAAGTCTCCATAATGATTCTTCCTGCTACAAACTATATGTAGCTCGAGAGAATATTTTTCTCAGATAATTGATCCTTTAAAGACCTACCCTTTGAATTTATTTTAATTTCTAACTCCTGGAGATTCTGCTTTAATTCCTTTTTTCACAAAATATTCCTAAAGACTTCTTTATTCTAGATTTTAACCTCGCTTTTTGACATTTTAAAGCTTGTGATCGAGCCTAAATTGTGCATTTCCCTCACTATCCCATTTCCACCATTCCTTAATCTTGTTAAATATTTCATCATGCTCCATCACAATCTTTTCAAAATTGAAGGAGCTCCTGGTGGGATTATCCCAATTAAAAGATTTAAAGCTATCGGATTGTGGTCAGATCCGATTCTAGGCAGAGAAGTGAGATGAAAGTCTTGGTGTAAAATCTAACTAGCAGAGATAAGAGCTCTATCTAGTCTGACCTGAATCATGTCACTACCCGAGTCTTCTATTTGTCCAAGTAAATTGATTGCCATGAAGATCCACATCCATGAGATTTAAATCAGCAACAAAATTAGCAAATTCATCCATGCCATAGGAGAAACTAGAGTTTCCCCCTTGTTTTCCCTTGGATTTAAAGGAGATTTGAAGTCTCCCATAATAAGCCAATTTTCAGTACTATGCTAACTTTTGAAAATATTTAGTTCATTCCATAGTTTCCTTCTCCCAATAACCATATTAGGTGCATAGATGTTTGAAAGGATCCAAGTAAAATTATTATCAATAGCATGGAATTTAACAGCAAGATGGTTATTGGTGTCGAGAGAATCATACTAGTATAAATATTTTTATCCCAAAAAGTAACCAGGTCACGTGAAGCTCCCTAAGAATCAACAACCATGTCAAGTTTTCCCATAAATTCTTTTTACAATTTTCAAGTACCTTAGAATTCATTTTGGTTTCCTGCAAGAGCAAAATACTAGGTCTACTTGAGACTCTTAACTCTTTAATTATTATTTGTTTAGAGTTCCCATTCATTGTTAGCATATTGGAAAAGTGTGTTATTTTTGTACATAGTTACTCTTTCATATGTTGACTACTTACCTAATTGGTCATACTTTTACATATTGGTTAGGTAGAATAAGTTGATTGTATCTATTTTCTATGGAAATTGATGTCAAAATAATTCCTATAGATAATATTTGAAACCATTATAGGTAGATAAATTTCAAATTTTTTTATTTGAAACTGTTAAAATGTCGTATCTTAAATGTTACTTATACCAGTAAATTTGAGGGTAAAAAATTGATAATGGCTTATTTTATCTATTTTCTAGTGATGTGTTGACTTAGGAAAATCTCTTAATCTCATAAGAAAAATAACCACTTGTATTAACATGTTTTCATTTGTACGAAAAGCAATATTCAAACTTATAGCTTGAAAGATTAACCCCTAGAGTAAGGAATGATCCCATAGATTTTTCCTATGATTTATTTCTATAGTGGAACCAAACTTGGTCAACTTTTAACCATGTCATTTCATTTCTATATTGATATTAGTTTCTCTCATACGCCGAGAAATTGGGTTTCACCTATGCCTTCCTAACCTTCTCGGGGTAGGTAAACTTTGTATCACATCCATCCTTTGTGCATGGTCCATGAAAATGATTCCTCTCTACTCTCGTGGGCCAATTTGTCACCTTCACAACTAATGAACTAGATACTTGTTAATGGTGCCAAAATCACATCATGAAAGAACCTTGTAGTGACATTTCTAAGCCATAAGGTTAAAAAAATATTCCCTTAATAGGTAGTAATGGAATACCTTGGGATTCTACAAAGTTCTTGTGAGTTAAGGATATTGCACACTCTAGTTTTGATTTATAATAGGGAATAGAACCCTTGGGTGTAAATGGAATTATATTAAACCTAGGACCTCTTAGGAAGTAAAATTTATGGCTGAAACTTGTAATTAACTCATAAATATTCATAATGAATTTTTAAGATGGTGGTTTAAAAGTAAAGTGAAATGTTAGATTCATTACTTAAACTCAATGCAAAAAAATCTATAACGTTAATAAAATGAAATGTATCCTTCCATGTGTAACATAATTTATGAAAACAAGGAATCCTATTTGGGAAATTGGATTGTGAATCACGTCATGAGCGATGAAAACTAAACAGTTTAATTAGATAGTTGGTTGTAATAACTTGAAAATGAAAAAGAGTGTATCCTTAGTGTTTAAATGTTATTATGAAAAGAACATAGAACATGTCCACTCTTGACCTAATAGAATTCCTTTTATTTCATGTGAATCTCCCTTGTTGCAATGAAGGTAAATTACAAAACCAAGTAAACATGCTCCTTAGTAATGAATCCTTAGGAAAAGTACTAATAGACTCATGTGTGTTTAAATGTTCCCATTAACAATCAGGTTATATAAATTAATTGTGATAAGAGAAACGAGAAAAATCAAATGGAACCATCATAGGTAAAATGTTAAATGAAATAAAGAAAATGCAGTCTAGTTTTAAGAAGAATGAAGGTTTACATGTTAAGTGCTCTTCAAATAATTAAGGTCAAATAATGAAATAGGATTGTAATAAATATGTAACCATGAAAATTTTGTGTCATGGAAAGTTCCTATCTGTAAGTTTATATTGTAGTTGGATCATTGTTTTGTACTTTTTCATTTGGGAATTTTTGTTTTATATGCATCATGTGTTTTCATGTGGATATGTTTTCTTCTTGTTGGGGTGAGGTTTCATCATTTTTATTGGAGGAATAAGGTGTATCTAGTGAAGGAGGAATAAGGGGAAGTGTGTTTTTGTTTTGGAGGAACCAAAGGCTAGCCAGTATTCCTTCTTGGAGTGATAAGGGGTAGTTGTAATGATGACCTCTCCCCATTGTAAGCCTCTTAGGTAGGATTGGCAATGTGTGTCATCTCTAATTGTGATGTTTATCCCTTCCTCAAAATGTTATAAATGTGGTTCCATGTTGGTATAAATGTCTTATGTGATGTCGATTTATCCCAATGATCCCATGTGGTGTCATGTATCAAGTAATGTAAGATAAAAAAATTATTTTGGTTTTTTATTGTTATATTTGTGTGTTAAAATTGTGGGTGTTACATTTGGTATCGAGAGAAGAGGTTCATACTCTTTGATCCTCGGGGATAATCTGTGTTCTGATGATTATGCATGATGGTGGAGAAGTCGGAAGTAATGTGATATTATGTTGTGATGTGACAAACATTGTACTTGTGATAATATGAATGCACTTGTTGTGCATACCACTTAGTGTGGACTCATTATGATGTTGATGTGTTTCGTGATGAGAGATTATCTCTCTCTATCTCTCATGGATTCAATGTGAAATTCACATGTGTAACCACCTTGTTATGTGAAAGGAATGTTATTGTGGATAATGAAGTGTTGTAGTGTTTCATTATCATTTGATATTATATGTGTGCTAATGTGTTATATGAAAAAAATTCTTTGAGTGAATTGTATCATATTATGATGTTACCACCGTGTTTTGATGTATCGTGTTGTATCACCATGTTATATTGTAATTGTATTTATATTTTTATGTTAGTTACTATGTTCATCATACATATATTTTCATGTGTTATGTGATGCATTCATGTTTTGAATTGGAAGCATATGGTGATCTTATAACCCCTATTGTATTGTACGTGCACTTTTGGGTGCATTATGTGGAAATGTGATGTGTTATGAGATGTGGAAATAATTTTATGTTATACCCCATAAATATACCATACGTGAGACGCTAAGGTTGTTGTGCATAAAACATCATTGTGTTAGTAATGTAGCTATGTGTTATGTTGTGTACCCTACACTCGCCAAAGCTATAGGAATAAATCAGAAAAAATGTATATGTGGAGAGATAAGGTGTGATTCCAGTGCCCATAACCTTGATCCGAGTATGAGTTTGGAAGTGGAGTCTCATGTAGACTGAAAACCCACTTCTATCTATTTGGTATACTTTGATATTTCTCAAGTATATTATGGATGTGCACCACCTTAGGCTCAACTTATATAAAACCGAATCCCTTCTCTCTCTTATATGGTTTGTTCATGAAACAATCCTACGTGATACTGACTATGTTGAGTCGTATAGAGTCTGGAGGGATGATTTAGACGAGTTATATTATTTGATCAATTATTATTTATATTACGAGATGGATTCTTGATGTCGACAAATTTTAATGCCCTTATCAGGATGCCAATATGTACACTCAATGTTGGATGAGATCTGATGTACATGTGATGTTGCATACGTTGTTATATATTTTGTGAGTTGAGGTTTGATATCTAAGTGTCAACAACTTGATGAGTACCCCTTTTGTGGTTGTATAAGACCACATAGTGATCGTGATGTGATATTTCTCTATACATATATTATTCAAATTTGAATTTTATTTTCTCTTCCTTTTCTAGAACTAGAAATTTCTGCCATTTAACTTTTGGTTGAGTTACTGCTTGCAATTTTGGGTATTTAATTTGATAGTTTCACTAACATAATGATTTTCACACTAACTGTGGCTAATTTACTTTTCTTAGATTGAAATTTGAATTTGAGTTGAAATGAGTTTCAAATTTATCTTCTCGCTTAGCCCAGGTGATTGAATTTGATGCCACTTTGAAATTTTGTTATTTTATTGGCATGTTGGTTCTAATGTTGTTATGTGTTGTACTATGGACATGGGTTCAGCATGGACTAGTGGTACATATGGGCCCACTTCATTGTATGTGGGTACGCCCTAAAGAGTTACAGATATCTGGTGTGGTTGTTGAACTATATGTTATTATGTCACTTGGGTTAGAGGTGCCTGGAATCTATGTTCTTAGGGCCATAGGGTGATCGACCTCTTTGGTGGAGAGAAAAGGAAAATTTGTCTTCATTTTGTTTTGGTGGAGGTGGTATTCGATGCTTGATACTTGGGAGATATTATTTGGAGTTGGATACCTATTGTTTTATGTTATAATGTGGTGTGAATATGTCATTGTGATTGTTATGTTGTGATATTGGAATTCATGTGTTCATATATGTGTTATGTTGTCTATTCTATGTTTGGCCTCTTTGGGTAGAGAGAAAAGGAAAAGATAGCATTTATGTTCATTTTGTGGAAGTGGTGGTCTATGTTTGATACTTGGGAGGTTTGTGGAGTGTTTAGGAAGTTTATGGATATTTTGGAGGTTTTTAGAGTTGTTTTGGGAGGCTTATGGATATTGGAAGGTATATGGAGTTGGTATTATTATTTATGAGTACTCATGTGATTCTACTTATGTTTTATGTTGTTGAGGCTTGATGCTCCTTATTGATGATATGATGTTTGATTCCATATTAACATTGTGTAGTTACAGTTGTGGTTTGAGTTACATGAAACCTATGTATGATTATTGTTGGGGATTTATTATTTTTATATTAGGTTATGTTATGAGTAACATTTGTGTCTGCAGGGCATGTGTTTCAAGTAATATGTTGTGTGGACTATATGTTATTCCCATGGTTGGTTTTGAGGTCATGTGATGTGACACAGTCATGAAAGTGTGATAGAAAGATGTCTTGTGGGTCATTAGTATTGTGTTTGGGCCTTGTGTGGCATCACAATGTCACATTCTATTGGGAACCCAAAAAAATAAGTCAATACAAATCCTAAATAATGAAACATTATGAGCTTTAGTATTAAGAAATACTAAAAAGGAAAAGAATAACTAAGTAATAATAGAAAATGGAACTACCAATCTTCACAGAACATTATGAAATTTTTATAACTTTCCTTCTACCTTGTGGTCGCATTTCAGAGGTAGAGTTCTCATCCCTAGATAGGGCTTGCCATTTTGACTTCCTGACTTAATTACCCTTGTATCCTTAGTGTTATGTTTCATCGAGGACAATTCTCTTATAAGGGGAGGGAAATATAGTCCCATGATTTTTATGCATGGTCAATATACCATTCTAATGTTGTTAGGTTGTAGATAAGTTCATTTCATACTCTTTAATACAAATTTTCTGATTGATATTCGTAGTTACTTGTCTCCATCATGTGTGTAGTGCTCTGGTTGGGTGTGTCCTTTACAGTAGTATATGAAGCCCCATCTCATGGATACTCAAAAGTGTATGTGTGATGACCCTTTTTTATATTTTCCAACTTCTTCAGGTCAGGTGTGTACTAAAGATCAAGTGTCAATTTTGGATATTATAACAATAACAATTATAATTGTGTCCAAAGTTCAAGTTTTGGTTGGCGGTGGAAAATGTCAACCAAGTGTTACGGGAACAAAATAAGGTATAGAAAACATTTAAATAATAATAATAATTATAATAAACTAATAATTGTAGAGGAAAAATTATGTTAGCATGTAAATATTAAATGACTATGAAACCAATTCAACACAAAATCTAACACAATGGTTCATCTACCTTAGATTGAGTAGAGATAAAAAGGGAGAAATTGATATACTTGTACTTACCTACAAGTGAAATCTTCCTCCTTTGATGATTTGGATTTTCTCCTTGATTTTCTTGTGAGATGGTATGAGAATGCTTCAGATGTGTGGGCTATGTTCAGTAGCACCTCCCATATATCAAATGATCTTTTTGGCTTGATGAAATGTTATGGAGATTGATAGATTGCTTGGAGATTTTGGCAACATTTACTTGCAATAGTTATAAGGTGCTTTCCATGGAGGGTGGCACTGTCGACACTAAAATTTTCCTCCATGATTTCTATTTCCTTAATGTATATATTAGGAATAAGGTGTTGTTAAGTATAGTTAGTAGTAGCATCCACAAGAAGATAATGGCACTTCCATTTACGGTGCCGCCAATAAAGTATAGTATGGTAACAGTCAAATTACAATAGGAATGTTTTGATAAAAAGTAAATATTTATCGTAAGTGGTCTCAGTAATGTTAAAATGTCAAAGTTAGGGTAAATGGATAAGTAGGGTCTACATGATTTAGAATTAGAAATATTATATTTGTAATAATAACAAGGAGTGATGTCATAAATAGTTTGTATATTAAATTTTCGTAATATCTATAAAGGTGGAATCCATGTGAGATGATAAGGTATATCTTATCTTAAAAGATAAGACTACGTGTAAAGGTAAGAGTTTAGGCATGGAATATGATTAAATGTAAACAGATTTCCTAAAGATAGGGTGGATAAGCATGAATTTCTATAAATAGAGAGGCCACCCTCCCATTTATCATAGAATAAAGTTGTAATAATTATTTTATGAATAAAGGATTCATTGTGAAGGTGTGTTAAGGAAGCCATCAAGATGAGTAATTGTGAAGTTTCTCCCATAACTATTTTTGGAAAACAAGTGGATTTGGTAACACTTGGAGTAATTCATGGGTGAGATTGTAACAATTTCATGTTAATAATATATTTTATAGTTGTATTTCATATTTGTCATCATTCTTTTATGTCATAGTCTATGGTATTCTTGTGTTATGTCTGCTATTGTGTTTCCAGATTACTACCACCAAACCAAAAGTTGTGCATTACTGAAATAATCATAGCATGAGGAGTTCCCGGTGAAATATTATCAGAGTGTCGGATTGGTGTTGACATTTTGGTTCCATTGCTGAGACCATTCCTCGTTGGTGGATTTTATAGAGAGATATTCCCACTTAGTCAGAAATCATTTGGAGGGTAACCTTGTTTTAACCGTGCATAGTAGTTACCATGGTAAAATCACTTTTTACCTTGAATAGTATTTACCAAAGCAACTTCACTTTTACCATGAATAGTATTTACCATAGTAATTTTACTTTTACCATGAATAGTATTTATCACAATAACTTCATTTTTACCATGAATAGTATTTACCACAAGTAATTTTACTTTTTACCATGAATAGTATTTATCACAATAACTTCAATTTTTACCATTAATAGTGTTTACCACAAGTAAAGTAAGTTTTTTGCATAGTGAGTCAAGTTTTACCATAGTAAATGTAAGTCTACCATGGTCATTCCTATTTTTTGTAGAAAGGTGTAAATTTACTTTCTATTACGGTGATTCCAATTATTTGTGCACATAATTCTTGCTTGATTGTACTTGTGGGTTGGTATTTCACTGTGGTTACTTTTGGAAATGGGAAAGATTCATGTTTTTTCAACCCAATCTAATGAAGATACTCCCTCTTTCATTCAATAATTTAAACGATCTTGCATTTTTAATGGCCCCATAAGAAGGAAACAATGGACTGAATTTTTTGCTATCTTTTGGGATGGTTCAGCCCTTAGGTGGTTTGAAACACTATGTGATAATGTTAAAAACTCATGGGATTTATTAATTGAAATTTTTCTTGAATAATTTGGTGAAAAACAAAAATATGCAGATCTCATGATCGAGTAAACAAATCTAGCCCAAGGAGAGAAGGAGAAGATAAGGTATTATCATGCTCGTGTTGTAGAGCTAAGGAGGAAGCTCGATGCCCAGATCCGGAAGGAAGGATTAGCGTATGGGTTGAAAAATGGTGTGGATAATCTCCTCTAAAATCACTTCATTATTGGGATGAAGCTAGAGATCAGATAACTAGTGAAGTATGATCACCCACCAACCCTCAAACAAGAAAAGGAGATTGCAATAAGGTAAGAAGAAAGCATGGAAGAGGATCCCAAAGAAATTATTGCTAAGGTGGAGCCTACACCAACACCTTTGGTCGAGAAGCCACAACCACTCTCGGTGAGCACAAATCTTCCCCCTAGTACATCTACTCGAGTATGAAGATATCCTCAGAATATGGGACGATTAACTATTAATCTTATTTAAGGAAAGGAATTTAGTTCCCAAGGAGGAGATAGAGGTCCAAAAATAAATATATTTGAATTTGTATGTTATGGTTATAAAAAGGTTCATTATAAGTATAATTATCTAGATATATCTTTACATATGGTACAAGAGATAGGAGCATAAATAATGAAGAATAAGTGTTTGTAACACAAAGAAAGAAAGAAAAAGATAACCAAGATGGAAATGATCCTAAGAAGATGAAAGGATAGACTAGTAAGAAACATAGGAGAAAAAATTTGGGTGTAAAAGATTTTTTGATTTCATAGGGGCAAGGACCATACTCCATTTTAGAAAATTTGTCCAAAAGGCCTATAAATATTACATATGGTCAACTTCTTGCTATGTCTTCTGAGAAGAGGCGGGAGTTACGAAGTGGACTCAATGCTCAGCAAAGGAAGGAGGTTGAGATTCTTGTTTTGGAAGTAGAGGCAGATCCCTATGCTCCACAAGCTGAGGTATTATTTAATGGTATTTAAATTCATGATGTCTTAGTAGATGGAGGTGTTGCATTTAATGTAATGACCGATTGTGTAATGAATATGTTGGGCTTAAAAATTGACCTCACCTCAACACTTATGTTAAGGTCATTAAATAAGGGAAAAACTAAACCAGAAGGTGTTGTTTCAAATGTGGAAATATTTTTAATGGGTATTGTATGTGTGGTAGAATTCTATGTGATGAAGAATGGTATCATTACGTACCCAATGTTGTTGGGAAGGCCATGGCTAAGGAGAGTTCATGCAAGAAACTATTGGAATGAAGAATTCATAACACTTGGACGTGGCATAGAGAGGGTGAAGATAAATGTGATCCTCAAAGCATCATAAAGTAGAACCTATGGATTCAAGTGATGAACCGATGACTAGGCATCCTTTGATTACTCTAGTACTAGTGAAATGGACATAGAAGATGAACAAAGTGAGGTTGATGTTTCAGTCATGGATATCCTTCTAGTCACACCGACTCATAAACCCATAAAATTATCCGAAGAAGAAATTGATGATTGTATCCAATAAATAAATATTGGTTATGATGTGATGGAGAGTGAGAAGGAATCATAACTCTAGCTCTTTCGAAGGTACATGCACTTATTCACTTTTGATTACAATGAAATCCTTCAAGTAAGTTGGGTGGAACATTCTATTGAGCTGGTAGATGGTACTAATCCCATAAAGTAAATGCCATATAGAATGAATCCTAATTTATCCAAGACCGTAAAAGAAGAAATAGATAAGTTGCTTGATGAAAGATTCATATTTTTTGTGGAGAATTTGGAATGGGTTTCTCCCATTATGATCTTAATAAAAAATAATGGGAAGCTACGCATTTGTGGTTATTACAGAAATCTCAACAAGGAAACAAATAAATATCATGACCCTCTTCCATTCTCAGATAAGATCTTAGATGAAGTAGTTGGCTAGAGTGCTATAGTTTTGTAGATGGCTATATAGTGGATATAACCAAGTTTTTATAGTGGAGAAATATTAGTCAAGACTATGTTCACCACTCCTAGGGGAACATTTTCTTATAGAGTTATGTCATTTAGGTTGTGTAATGCTCAAAGCAACATTCCAACGCTTGATTAGTAGGGTGTTTGAACCCTACATTTGAAGCTTCATCAGATTATTCTGGATGATTTTTACATCTATGGGGTCAAAATGAACCACTTGCACTAGATGGAGATAGAATTTCAAAGGTTAGATGAAGCACAAGCTTCACTAAACCCTACAAAGTGTGTCTTTGGATGTTCTAAAGGAATTTGTTTAGAGTATGTTGTATCCAGAGATGAAATTGGTATTGATTCGATAAAGTTTCAAAAATCAAAGAGTTTCCATTTCCTATTAATAGAATTAAGTTGAGATCATTTTTAGGCCATGTGGGTTATTATAGAAGGTTCATCAAGTATTTCTCAAAGATTGCACAACCGCTAACCCAATTCTTGAATAAGGATGTTACTTATGAACCAGGAAAGAAGGCACATGAAGCTTTTAAACAATTAAAAGAATATTTGGTGTCTTCACCTATTTTAAAGAATCCCGATTGGAGTAAGCCATTCATTGTGTATACGATGCTTCAAATATAGAACTAGGAAGTACTCGAGCCAAAAGGATGAAAATGAGAATGATCATCCAGTTTACTTTGGGAGAAAACAAATAAGCAAAGTCTTTGAGGTAAATTATATTGTAGTTGAAAAAGAGGCTCTAGCTATCTTTTTTGTTGTAAAGAAGTTTAGAAATTAATTGCTAGGGCATAAATTTACATTTGTAATAGATCATCGAGCTCTAAAATATATTGTAAATAAGCCTAACCCATCATGAAGGATAACAAGATGGATAATTTTACTACAAGAATTTGAATTTGATGTTATAGATAGGCCATGAAATAAGTATGTCAATGCAAATGCACTCTCTCGAGCCTTTGATGGTTTAGGTTCATCTTATGATGATGATGATTTCCAGATGCAGCATTGTTATCCCTTTACACAATCCCTAATGAATACATAGATATTTGGAATTATTTGAATGATTTCTAGTTTCCTGATGGTGCCAATGCAAATACTAAGAGGAATATTACTCAAGCCAATCATCCATATTCTATTTTGTATGGAGTATTATTTCAGATAGGACCTGATGGACAATACAAGAAGGAAGTTGGATGTGATCAAAGGAAAGAGCTAATAGAATAAATCCACAATGTTACATGTGGAGGACACTTCTTTGAACAACTTACAAAGCAAGAAGGATCTTAGATGCAAGTTATCACTGGCCCACTCTTTTTAGATATTGTTATAATTATTTTAAGACATGTGATATTTGTCTAACACATGGGAGACGTAAGACTTCATCATCTCCATTATGCCATATTCTTCCACTTGGTCCCTTTGAAAAGTAGGGAATAGATATTGTAGGTCTACTTCCAACTACCCCACACCAAAATAAGTATATTGTAGTTGCCTGATTATTTAGCCAAGTGGGTTGAAGCTAGGCCTTGAAAACAAATTTCATGGATGAAGTGGCAAGGTTCATGTATAAAAGCATTGTCACTAGGTTTGTTTGTCCATTATAAATTGTAACAGATCAAGAAAGACACTTCATTAATGAGGTGGTAGAATCCTGTAAACAAGTTTTCTATTAAGCGGGGAAGGAAACAACTTACAAGCTAAGCATAAATGGACAGTGGAGTGAAAAATTATGTATTGTGTCAAATCCTAGCAATTATGTAGCTTTACAGGTACATAAGTGGGATAAAAGGATTTAAGTAGCATTGTGGGCATATAGGGAAACATCAAAGTCAGCAACATAATACTCCCCATTTTAGTTGGCTTATGGAATTGATCTAGTTCTTCCTATTGAGTTTGATATTCCCACCTTTGTGAGAGTTATAAAAAATGAAAGGATGGATGAAAGTGATTGATAAATAAAGGTTGGTACATCTTCATTTGCTAGAGTAAATGAGGGAAATAGCGAAGGATACAAGCTATATGAATAAAATGAAGCAGACTACTTTGATGAAAAAATCCTCTGGTCTCCATTTTAGGTGAATGACTTGGTCCTAGTATATGATTCCCGATACAAAAAGAGGAGGCATAGAAAACTTCTTCCCAAATGAATGGGGCCCTACTGAATAGTAGTTGTGCATGAAAATGGTACATATCAACTGGAGGAATTGGATGGTACTCCCATCAAAAATGGGCCAACCCACGACAAGGTAAATATTTTCCAGGCACCAACTAAAAATGTCCATAATAGTCTACTCCGAAGATGGAGTAGAAGTTAGGGGGGAAGATGTTGACACTAAAATTTTCCTCCGTGATTTCTATTTCCTTAATGTATATATTAGGAATAAGGTGTTGTTAAGTATAGTTAGTAGTAGCATCCACTAGAAGATAATGACACTACCAGTACGGCGCCGCCAATAAAGTATAATATGGTAATAGTCAAAGTACAATAGGAATGTTGTGGTAAAAAGTAAATATTTGTCATAAGTGGTCTTAGTAATGTTAAAATTTCAAAGTTAGGGTAAATGGATAAGTAGGGTCTACATGATTTAGAATTAGAAATATTATATTTGTAATAATGACAAGGAGTGATGTCATAAATATTTTGTATATTAAATTTGTGTAATATCTATAAAGGTGGAACCCATGTGAGATGATAAGGTATATCTTATCTTAAAATATATGCCTACATGTAAAGGTAAGAGTTTAGGCATGGAATATGATTAGCCGGAAGAGATTTCCTAGAGATAGGGTGGATAAGCCTGAATTTCTATAAATAGAGAGGCCACCCCCTCTCATTTATCATAGAATAAATTTGTAATAATTATTTTATGAATAAAGGATTCATTGTGAAGGTGTGTTAAGGAAGCCATCAAGATGAGTAATTGTGAAGTTTCTCCCATAACTATTGTTGGAAAATAAGTGGAGTTGGTAACACTTGGAGTAATTCATGGGTGAGATTGTAACAATTTCATGTTAATAATATATTTCACAGTTGTATTTCATATTTTTCATCATTCTTTTATGTCATATTTAGTGGTATTATTGTGTTATGTCTGCTATTGTGTTTTCATATTACTACCACCAAACCAAAAGTTGTGCATTGATGAAATAATCATAGACGAGGAGTTTCCAATGAAATATTATCGAGTGTCGATTGGTGTGTGCAAAGACCTTTATTTATAGCTAAAGGGGGAAAAATCAATGGTTAAGATCTTTCCATGTTGGATAAGATCAATGGTTGAGGATGCACGAGAGTGGATAAATTTATAGATGTGGATGATTCTAGATTTCATGAGAACTATCCATTGAATTAAATAGTGAATTTTTATTTGAATATTTGAAAATGGGAGGGAAGAATGGAGAGGCTTCTAGAAATAGAAGCCGCTACATTTTGAGGGCATTTATCTTATGGTTAGGTGAGATTAATCATGTTCAATGGAGTGATTAGATGGAAAATCTAGGCACATAGTAGGCGTAGGATAGGTGGTAGGTGGGTGAGTATTTTTAAATTGCTAGAAAATAGTTAATGAGGATTAGTTAGAATGGTAAATAAAATATTAATGATGTATTAATATTTCTAAGGATGTAATGGGATTATGGAATAGTGAAAGGAAATAATTGAAGTAGGATTACATATAATAATTAATTAATTTTATAATTAATTATTATATGGTTGATAATGGGAATGAATTATTGTGTATTATTTGCTAAATGACCATGTTGACATTTTGCATGTCTAGAATAACAATAATAAATAGACTAATAGAATACAATAAAATGAAATGAAGATAACTAAACAATTTTTAGATAAAATATATTGATTCAATGAAATATTTTAAATGAAATAAATAATAAAATAAGAATTATATTTATATATATATATATGTAAATATAAAATATATATATATACATTATACGGAGGAGATATAGTGAATTTTACAAAAGAATTATGATGGCATGTGGAAATTAATGGAGGCATGTGGGTGAAGGAAGGTGTGACAAGGCATGGGTCCCCTCACCAAGCTTTACTTTGTTCCCAACATAGAAAACATGTCAACAATCCAATTGGTTCACCTTTGTTAGCATCCTCCCTACCTAATCCAAAATAGAAGTTTTTTTATGGTTTTGAAACTTGTTGGATACTTTTCTCACTGCGAGTTGAGATTGGAAATGGATGGCATTGAATTTTTTGTCTAAAGTTGAAATGAGAGGCCCGACCTCATAAAAAGTAAGGATTACAGTGGTATGCAAAAAATGAGTGTTGAATCGGCCTTGGGAGTTTTGACACCCATTGGACTGCTCATATTTTCTAGCCTCTCATGGCCTATGAGGAAATAAGATCATTAAAGGAGGTGTGTGGAGAGGTCTCATGGCCTATTAGATCTACATGGAAAATGTGGAAGCATTGATCGGGCGCATGAGCTATTTTGAAAATTTCTTTGACAGTTCAAGGCCAAAAGTCCAAAAATATTTTTCATCTTCATCCCAAACCTATGTAAAAATGTTTGTTATTATTCAAAACACCTCTAAAACATTTTTTCATATGGGAAACAATGATATCAGGATGTGCACAAAATGGACTTGTTAAAAATGGCTTGGAAATTCTCAAGAAAATGTAATCGACATGTTTAAAGCCTAACCCCACAATCATGTCAACAAACCCTTGTCATATTTTTTAGTTACAAGTGCGCGGTATACAGGGATGTAAAATATGGAAGCAAAGATTCCTAAACTATTTTAAAAAATGGTGAAGGGAATGTGCTTGAGATGTGTGGTTTCATGGATAGATGGGTTATTTTGGGTTGTCATTGAGAAGATAGTATGAACCCTATGCATGGAGGATTAAGTGTTGATAAAATACCTTGGAGGAATGTGGTCTCATATAGCATGATGGTAGGGTAATTGGTGTTCTCGAATAGTATTTAAGGACTCAAAATATGCCTCTTCCAGATGGTTACCATGGTTGCACAAAATGTAAAAAATTTTTTTATTTTTGTGAGTTTTTCATTCTTGGTCGCGCCCTAACTATGTTAAGGAAAATCTAAAATTTTCCATCAATGTATTTTGAGTGAGTTGTTTGGTCCTTAATAATCACATGTGCATGGAGTCACTTTGGCTAAAACTATGCTCATGAACCTTTTAACGAAAATCCTCTTCTATTACATGGTCTCACGAATCATGAATGTGGACTATTTGGTGCAGTGCACCCGGGTTCAAGTACCTGCAAGTATTGTTTTCTCACCTTGAACTTGTATAATTTTGTATTTATCGTTTTCATTTTTCTATGAAATCATATTTCTAATAAAAACTAAAGACAAGTTTACAGCTTAATTAAATAAATCATAGTTTCAAACGACAAAAAAATGGATTTTTCCTATGCAACCTAATTGATTGTTTTGACCATCAACCATACTCACAAACCATGACCTAATACATTGTAAAACCAAGGTATCAAAACTATATATCCATGTCCACTTTAATTGGTAAAATTGATTCTACTCTTCAACTAAAAAACTCCTTTTTGTTTACCTTACAAAGTTAATAAAATGTGATTTTCATTGATTCGCAAAACACCTCTCCAAGCCCCTAAACAAGAAATTTGAGTTTTGAATGTGTTCCTATCATGTGGAGTGTTGTATTAAACCTTAGAACACCCTTGATGAATTTGTTTGTACTTTTTTCCACCACTATAGGAGTCATGTTAACCTTTTTGTGGCTTTGGGAAGCTACTAAAAATCAAAAGTTAGGTTTGGTTTTTCCTTGTTGTTTTGACCCTAAGTGAAGAAATGGATATAGGCCTCTGTATACTTCTAGTAATTATACATGAAAAATTCTTGCAACCATTAGTTATGAGAAAAACCTATAGCTGGTTAGTTTTACAAGGGGGTTTTATAGGCCTCTAGTCAATGGGTGACCAAGTCATACTAGTCAAATTACAACCGGTGGCTCTAGAAAAATAGTCATCATTCATACCCTGTTCCCTAGTTCTAAGTTCTCTCCAATGATTTCTGTATATAAGAGAGCTGCAATGATTTACCTCATGATGTGTTTGACCATCGAAGATCTATTTTTAAACATGGTTTATGTATACTATGAAAAATTCACTACTAACAAGAAATTAACATTTTTGATAATACATCCTCCTTCACATTTCATAGCAAACCTCGAATGGGTGTGGAAGCATAGATGAGTCCCGATTGCATAATATGTAGTTGCTTTCCTAGAAACAGAGAAAATCTTCTCTACAACAAGATCTTATTTACTTTGCACCAATGGAAAAGAGATTTATTGATTTGGGATGCTTCAATATGGGGATATTTGGGCATTAGGACGAGGTAGGAAAAATTCTTTTTCTCAAAGGATGCAAGAGTCCAGACAAGGAATTCAAGCTTATTCTCTGTGTCTTTAAAGGGGGTAAGGCTATATTTATAGCCTAGGAATAGATTAACTTAGGGGATTTTAAGTAATCATAGTTTCAAAATGAGGACATGATTAGGTGAGTGGAGGACAAAAGGAATGGGTGAGAATTAAACTTGTATTTTTAATTCTCAAATGGGGAACATAGGGAATATTTTTCATGTGGGGAAGATTGGTTTTAATTTAGAGGTTGAAATGGATTAATTAACAGACTAACATCGATTAATTCTATGGGTATTTTTGTGGGAAATGGAGTGGGTAAATTAATTGATTTGGGAAAGGTGTGAAAATAGGGTGTCTATATTTTCCCCTCTTTCGAAGGGTACTATTAAAGTAGTATCATT